>JAOTOL010001545.1:977500-1162500 GCA_034440575.1 Imbricaverruca yamaguchii | reverse complement strand
ATTCAAACATTTCCCCAAGACATCCCCTCCCCAGACCATGGACAAATTGAAAGAACCCGATGAGATCTCCTCTCAGCCTTCTATGTCTAAGTGAAAACATATGCAATTTCTTTTTCAGTTCTTTCCTTTTCAATTTCAGTTCATAGTCAATTTCTTTACCAGGCATTCATTCAGACTTTCCCCTCCCCTGGAACATAGTTTCTGGTCGCGCCCATGAGCTACGCTATCGAGCGTTCTGGGTCTCTGGGTCTCTGGGGGGTCACAGAGTGCGCACTGCACATAAGAACAAACGCCAGCGTCCGGAAGCATTGCACCGCAACTCTGGCCGCTCGATGGAAATAGATAAGAATATTGGGCTCAACTCTCTCAGCTTGTTGGTGGATAGACCTAGGCTGCGAAACGGCACGAAGTGGATGCCTCGTGCCTGCTCGATATGCAAAACATGCCCATATTTCGCACAGCTGTCCGTGACTCACATACCATTATGAAGTCATGAGTGGTGAGAGGATCGAGAAACAGCACTAGCTACAAGGGAAGTCCATATGCTAATGCTGATGACACGGCGCTTTGCTAAGCCTGGAAGACATCGCAGGCTGATGGCAACATGGGAAAAACAGTGACTCGTTCGCAGATGCGTTATGCATACAGTATACTCAGATTAGACTGGAGGCAGTAGAGGAAGGTTGGCGCTTGACAGGTTTGGTCGCTTCGGTGAGGATGTGGGCGTGGCCACACACGATGCACGTCACCGACGTGACGTGCAAGCGAACGTGCTCTGTTGGTAAGCGGTCCTCCAGCATGGTCCGCCAGTAGCCTTGCATCCGTCCTTGGCGGTGTGGTTTTCCAAACATCCTGGAGTGTGCACGCTGTATGTTTGGACATGACATTGGACTGTTCAGGAAGTGAAAGGAACAATGTCGCAAGTAATGTTGTTGAGGGTGTTTGTGGGGAAGGGGAGGGGTATGCGTTCCGCAGCTTACATAAGTATTTTGTGGGTGGACAAGCAATGCTTTTAAATGAACAAATTTGTGGGTGCACCAACTATGATATATCTTGCTGCACTCTGGTTCATCTACAAGTTGTAGTAGTAAAAAAATTAACTTAAAAGCAAATTATTCTATTTTAAAAAAAAAAAAATTAAAATAATTAATATTAAGGTACTAATAATTATAAATAAATATATTATAATAAATTATTAAATACTAACATTTAAAAAATTTTAAAATTTACTTTTAAAAATTAAAATATATTACATATTTACTATAACTTAAAGTAATAAACTTAATATACACTTAGATTATAACATCTAAAAGATAATTTCTTAATAAACAAAAGTATCTAAATAAAAGTCATAAAAATGTTTAGTGAGTCAGCAATAATACTTTCATTATATTGTAAATAAATTAAAGTGGCCAAGCATAAAGTTTAATCATATTGAAGGTCTTTACAATAACAGTCAATACATATCTTAAAAACTAAAACTAAGGTCAAAATCAATAAATTTAATTTATAATCAAAATCAGCATTAGGTAAACATATAAGGCTCCATACTTGATGGGTGGCCAAGTGCTATCAGTGACTCAACAGACAAGGATTTAGGTGTTATTCTAAACACAAACTGGGGCATCAGAACAGACCAAGGAAGCCAGGAAAAGGCACTGAGAATGCTCGGGGCAATAAATAGGAATGTATCATACAGAAGTGAGGAAGTGATCGGAGCTTACTGTGCATATGCAGGCCACATTTGATCTCATCCAAGCTTGGTCTTCTAGCTATGAAAAGTTGTTGGCTTTTGAGTTTTTTTTTTTTTTTTTTTTTTTTTTTTTTTTTTTTTTTTTTTTTTTTTTTTTTTTTTTTTTTTTTTTTTTTTTTTTTTTTTTTTGGTTTTTTTTTTTTTTTTTTTTTTTTTTTTTTTTTTTTTAATTTTTTTTTTTTTTTTATTTTTTTTTAAAATTTTTTTAATTTTTTTTGTTTTTTTTTTATTTTTTTCTTTCTTTATGATAGGCTGCTATGATCACATCAGTTTATTCCAAAAGCCACTAGTATGGCTTTAAGATGCGGAGAGGCATTCGGAAATGTTTTAGCGATTGCTATTCTGGAAGGAGGCCGTTCAGTTTAGCTAAGAAAACAGCACGAATGTTCATAAGCATGTATATTTACACAGGACATTGCAGGTTGAATGAATGCGTTGACAGTTAAAAACATGAAATAACTTTCGCGTAATATATGCGAATGAAGTCAATCTTCGTCATTTTTGCTTACATATACTCCTCTCATCATTCTTGTTTTGCCTAGCATAACGGCATTGCCATCTAAGTTCGTGAACTATCCGAAAAAAACATGACTTAAATGCTGGTTTTCAGGATGATCAAAATATCAGATGGTGCTGTCGCACATTGTGAAGCTCATAGCAGCTTCATAATACTTCATCAGTGGCACACACACACACAAACACCGCATCTTCAGCATCTATGACGCACTAGTCAGACGAACATGACGAAGCATCGACACGGTTTACCGAGTGATGAGATAAGCTCTAGTAAACTGGAATCGCATGTAGCAGAGCACACGCAGCCGTATTTAGCCATACTGTAGTGGTAATGTCTAATGCTATCCAAACACACATTTCGTAACAACTGACGAAATATATGTCCATTTGACTACTTCAGTACATTTCTCATGAAACGACACTTCACTCAAATGGTGAGTGGCTTGAATAGGTTCTTGCGTATTGTGTTCTTGCGAAATAAACTGATTGCACATGTGACGATGTGAGACATCTTTCCATCAAACCAATTGTGCCTCTCTGCTACCGTACCGCAGTCAAACACATGAAAAGGATGACTCGGGCCTTCAGCTCGTCAGACGCAAGAGCGCACCGGAGGAACATTCAATCACCGTCAAGCCCTATCGCAAATCCGCCCAGACCGGAACACAGCTGTGTAGGTCCTGTCGCAAGGCCAACGACACTAACACGATATCACGACATCGTTGATGACAGGGGCTGTGCAGGTTCCGAGCCAACGACCCATTCAGTTCCGTGCGCAGCGGCGCATCGCCGGTCGACAAGGCTGGGAGACCGGGCGCACTGGTCGTCGGCCAGCGTCAATCGGCGACGCTGGCGCCCCGAGCGGAGCCCAGCCACACTACCGTCTAGCTTGTGGCGCCACCATACACCACACACCGAAGACGCCGGCCGGTCCAGTCTCAGCATGGCCTCCCGCGGCTGGAGCGGGCGGGGGTCACAGCATTCGGCAGAGACCCGAGACGCCGCACACGCCGTCCCGGCAGTACGTCTGGTCTCCGACGAGACGGAGGCTCGCCCTCCGTCCGGCCCGGTGCGCTATCACAGCATTAGAAGAGATCTCGTCTCGCGCCACGTCACCTCAGACGTCTTCTCGTTGGTCGGCGATCAAGCTCTGAGGGCGCAGACGCGTGACTGAGTGTTGGCGACTTCCGAGGAAGCGTAGGCCAGCTTAGCGCTCTCTTTGTTGCGCCGCACTTAAGGGTAGTAGGTCATAGGTCATGCAGCATGCGGGGCAGGCGGGGAGTTCGCTCTACCAGATTTGGAGACACGTCAGAATTACCCATACAGCTCTGCATGGATAGAAACCACCTCGAAACGGACTCAATCCTGCTAGCTGTAATCACGTTTGGTGTTGTTCTGAGGTAATGCACACCTACGATGACGAGGTTATTACAGATTTCAGCACACTTCAAACAACATTTTCATAGAGAACGAGGGAGACACGTAATTAGCAAGGAGCGGTGCCCTTTAGGATACAAAAGCCAGACACAAGCAGTTTGCATTGCAACCTTGTCACCAGCTGAACTAAGCGAGTCAGTCAACTTGCCAGAAGTACAACAAGAAGGGTGAAAATACTACCCGCGTGTCAGCGGAGCACCCAAAGCCAACACTGCCACAGACGACAACACACCAAATACCACCAACAAACAACTGGCATGCCCACTAACACTGGGAGAATGAGGCAGCACACAGCGCAACACGAAGCACCACCGCCACCCTCCACCACACGAGCCAGCCATGCCATGGGCACCGGAACACTGTCACGTGACGCACAGCCACCGGACGTGACGTGCACAGCGGACATCACCGTCACGACACGCGTGACGGTGGGCGGCTCCGCCACGTACCACACGCTCATCAGCAGACGTGGCTGATCGAGAGCCGCGTCTGCCAGCACGGGGACACAGCGCTGCAGTCTCGACCACGGCGGGGTGACGTCACATCGGCGTGACGTCATATCGGCGTGACGTCACCAGATAACCAGCCGACAGAACGGCAGCTGGCTCACAGTTCCACATGCAATTCCGGTCCAAATCCTAATCCAAATCCAAATCCAAATTCAAATCAAATGGGGGTGAACAGAAGCCAACTGCTCATGACACGCAGCGAAATCAGATCTGCCCAGACACGATATGATCCAACATGTTGGCAACGTTGCGATGCGCATCCTGATTATAAAGGGGCGCCCGTGTGAGGTCAAACGGAGGTCATGGGCAGCTGAGGCGAACGGACATGTGCAAACTCCGAGAGTGGACGCTATGACGGGCACGGACGAACACCAGAAGAGGACACAGCAACTGGCACCAGTAATGGACAGATGATGACACCAGAGTGTGGGTACCAGGAGCAGGTAGGGGCAGACATCAGGGACCAAGGTTGGTCCAGTCCACTGTTCTGGGAATGGCTACATTTTGGGCACTTCTGGGAGGGTCTAAATGTGCTGACAGACGTAAGATCTTACCCAAAATTCAATATGCTGTGTTTTTTCTCTCACTGCAATGGCTTGATCCATATATTTCGGCGCCTAGAAAGAAGTGTCAAGGATCGCTAAAAATCACATACGACTTCTATTTCTGAACATCTGGTCATCACGGGAGAGGGACGAACATTTGTTGCTGGGCGAACACGGGAGACGACTGAGATCTGCGGCAGCTACTGACCTCCCGATCGTCCAAAATTGGGAGGAACGGCCTCCTCGTCTTGTCCTCCAGTGTGACTGCATTGCGAGCGGTCGAGTGTCCGAAGTCGGGGTTGCGGAACTGCACGCTGCAGAACTGCTTGGTCAGGCCGCGCCTGTACAGCGCGAAGCCCAGCTGCGAGCGGACGGCGACACGATGACGTCAGCACATGAATTGATAAACACCGCATGGCGCCAGGCATGGCGCGGCCAGGCGAGTAGGGGAACGCCTTGAGTCGGATGATGCCCTACTGATGAACACATTCATCTAAGTCACGGAGCCTATGTTGCTAGTGAGTAGGTACAGCGGTACACATGCTACTCGACAACAAATAATGCATAAAATCAAACTGAAAGCAAACCACCTTTACTCCAAAGGCGTCGATTAGCATCGTGACCGAGAAGTCCTCGATAAGGCCTTCGGCATTCGGGCGGCAGCCCAGTATGCAGCTGGGCGCTGTATGACCGAAGCAGTCGATGCGCCCCTAAGCCCAAGTAACCAACCAACCAACCCAGTATGCAGCGAGCGAGTGCGGGTGCGCCGATCGACCGCAAACCACAGCGACCACTTCGTGACGTGGGCCGCTCGCCGCGCGACGGTGCCACTCACCAGCGCGGCGATGACGACGAGCACGACGACCGCTGCGACGATCAGGCCGGCGGCCGTGTGGTCGGGCTGCACCGGCACCGCGCTGCGGACCGCCTCTCCGGGTCGCGGGGTCGCCATCGGGTCGGGCGCGTCCCGAGGCAGAGCAGCGGGCGCGGCGGTGGACGCAACTGCCGACGGCAGAGTGTGGACGCAGTGAGCGTGTGAGGCTACTGCGGCCTCGACTGCCGACGGCAGAGTGTCGCCACAGTGAGGGTGTGAGGCTACTGCAGCTTCGACTGTCGACGGCAGAGAGTCGCCACAGTTGTGAGGTTACTGCAGCCTCGACTGCCGACGGCCACAGTGGGTGAGGCTTGCGGCCTCGACTGCAAGGGTCGCCACAGTGGCTACTGCAGCCTCGACTGCCGACGACAGAGTGTCGCCACAGTGAGGGTATGCGCATCTGTCGGTTACTGCAGCATCGACGCATGTGGTTTCGAGCATGTACAAACAGGGTACCGCTGCTGTGGCTCATGGTCACCGCCGGTGGTCCCCACCTGTTGAACAGTCGTCACCGCCGGTGGTCCCCACCTGTTGAACAGTCGTCACCGCCGGCGGTCCCCACCTGTTGAACAGTCGTCACCGCCGGTGCGACCATTCCCACCTGTTCGGCAGCTGTCGGTCACCGCCGGCAGTGGCTCGGCTGTACAACCACCCTGTTGAACAGTCGTCACCGCCGGCGGTCCCCACCTGTTGAACAATCGTCACCGCCGGTGGTCCCCACCTGTTGAACAGTCGTCACCGCCGGTAGTCCCCACCTGTTCAACAGTCGTCACCGCCGGTGGTCCCCACCTGTTCAACAGTCGTCACCGCCGGTGGTCCCCACCTGTCGGCAGTACCCACCTGTTGGCCAGCAGGTGCAGCTGTCGGCGGTACCCACCTGTTGGCCGGCAGGTGCGGCTGTCGGCGGTACCCACCTGTCGGCCGGCAGGTGCGGCTGTCGGCGGTACCCACCTGTCGGCCGGCAGGTGCCTGTGGCGGTACCCACCTGTCGGCCGGTACGTGCGGCTGTCGGCGGTACCCACCTGTCGGCCGGCAGGTGCGGCTGTCGGCGGTACCCACCTGTCGGCCGGCAGGTGCAGCTGTCGGCGGTACCCACCTGTCGGCCGGCAGGTGCAGCTGTCGGCGGTACCCACCTGTCGGCCGGCAGGTGCGGCTGTCGGCGGTACCCACCTGTCGGCCGGCAGGTGCGGCTGTCGGCGGTACCCACCTGTCGGCCGGCAGGTGCGGCTGTCGGCGGTACCCACCTGTCGGCCGGCAGGTGCGGCTGTCGGCGGTACCCACCTGTCGGCCGGCAGGTGCGGCTGTCGGCGGACCCACCTGTCGGCCAGCAGGTGCGGCTGTCGGCGGTACCCACCTGTCGGCCGGCAGGTGCGGCTGTCGGCGGTACCCACCTGTCGGCCGGCAGGTGCGGCTGTCGGTGGTCCCCACCTGTCGGCGGTACCCACCTGTTGGCCGGCAGGTGCGGCTGTCGGCGGTACCCACCTGTCGGCCGGCAGGTGCGGCTGTCGGCGGTACCCACCTGTCGGCCGGCAGGTGCGGCTGTCGGCGGTACCCACCTGTTGGCCGGCAGGTGCGGCTGTCGGCGGTACCCATCTGTTGGCCGGCAGGTGCGGCTGTCGGCGGTACCCACCTGTCGGCCGGCAGGTGCGGCTGTCGGCGGTACCCACCTGTCGGCCGGCAGGTGCGGCTGTCGGCGGTACCCACCTGTCGGCCGGCAGGTGCGGCTGTCGGCGGTACCCACCTGTCGGTGGTACCCACCTGTCAGTGGTACCCACCTGTCGGCGGTACCCACCTGTCGGCCGGCAGGTGCGGCTGTCGGCGGCCAGTGTCAGACCGGCCGGGCAGGCGCACGAGGTGCGTGGTGAGCCGGACCGCACGGCCGGCGCCGGCAGGCAGACGTGCGAGCACAGCCCGTTAGCCAGCAGACAGTGGTTGGTGGCGTTCGGCTGCCGGTACGGGTGGTAGGCGCAGATGGCCGTCGGCGAGATGGCCAGCTGTGGCAGAACAGGGCGCCGTCACCGGCAGCGGGCTTCTCAGGGGGTGGGCAACTGACTGTGGTGTGGTGAAGCTGTTGGCCCGGCAACTGACTGTGGTGTGGTGAAGCTGTTGGCCCGGCAACTGACTGTGGTGTGGTGAAGCTGTTGGCCGGCAACTGACTATGGTGTGGTGAAGCTGTTGGCCGGCAACTACTGTGGTGTGGTGAAGCTGTTGGCCGGCAACTGACTGTGGTGTGGTGAAGCTGTTGGCCGGCAACTGACTGTGGTAGCGGGAAGCTGTTGCTCAGGGTGGGCAACTGACTGTGGTGTGGTGAAGCTGTTGGCCAGCAACTGACTGTGGTGTGGTGAAGCTGTTGGCCGGCAACTGACTATGGTGTGGTGAAGCTGTTGGCCGGCACTACTTATGGTGTGGTGAAGCTGTTGGCCGGCAACTGACTGTGGTGTGGTGAAGCTGTTGGCCGGCAACTGACTGTGGTGTGGTGAAGCTGTTGGCCGGCAACTGACTGTGGTGTGGTGAAGCTTCCGGAACTGTTGTGAAGCTGTTGGCCGGCAACTGACTGTGGTGTGGTGAAGCTGTTGGCCGGCAACTGACTATGGTGTGGTGAAGCTGTTGGCCGGCAACTGACTGTGGTGTGGTGAAGCTGTTGGCCCGGCAACTGACTGTGGTGTGGTGAAGCTGTTGGCCGGCAACTGACTGTGGTGTGGTGAAGCTGTTGGCCGGCAACTGACTGTGGTGTGGTGAAGCTGTTGGCCGGCAACTGACTGTTGTGTGGTGAAGCTGTTGGCCGGCAACTGACTGTGGTGTGGTGAAGCTGTTGGCCCTCTTGTGGGGAAGCTGTTGGCCCGGCACTACTGTGGTGTGGTGAAGCTGTTAAGTTGGCCGGCAACTGACTGTGGTGTGGTGAAGCTGTTGGCCTGGCAACTGACTGTGGTGTGGTGAAGCTGTTGGCCGGGCAACTGAATGCTGTGTGGGGAAGCTGTTGCTCCGGTTTGTTTGTTGAAAAAATGTCCATAATAACTAATATATAACACTTTCCTAACCCCAATATCAAGGTGTAAGTTTTAGGTACCAAACCGTCGTGATGCTAGTGATGTGTGGACTGCTACTACCACTTTGTGTCATTAATGCCCTAGGATGAAACATGTTCCATCCGATTACCGATCTGACATACTTGATGGATACAACTATTACAACATAACAGCATTACATCATTGACAGCTTATTAGTATCATTTACGTAAACCATGTGCTAAAAATACTACATATTTAACTGCGAATGTGTGGAATACTTTATGTATTCCACTCCCACCAGATGGTGAGCCCACCCGTTCTTTTTTCGACGATATCTTATAAACTGACAAGGATATTATAATGAAATCTTGTGACTGTACTTCCAAACTGGTACGAGAATCATATGCACATGAAAAGGAAGTTAATTTGCAATAACAAACGCTGCGAAGGTGTAAAGCCGACCGAGGGCCGCAGGAGTTGAGGGTCACAAAAGTTCCGTCGGCGCGGTAACGCGGCGGCACAACGTTCCGGCCGACCTCGACCTCATCTGACCCTGAAGGCATTGACCTATGGTCATCAGCTTCATGCTGTACAGTGTTCACTACAGCCGACTGCAATTTCCATCCGAAGTCGATTCCAGTTCCCGTCTCCAAATTGTGTTCCTCTATAGCCTCAATAGTTTCCGAGATCTTCGGGGCCGATTCCGCCCCGCCCCCTGACAGTGCACACCATTCAGCTCGCGTTAAGTGAGAGGGCCCCCGGCGCGCGTGCTAAGCATGTGCTTAAACCGGCCAGCTTGGCTCGAGTGCTCCATGACGCGAGGCAACTTCAATCTGCACGGCTCACTCAGTCACAACGCGGCATTAAAGTGAGCACACTTCACCACGGCAGTCTGCCGCCAGCCGCACTCACCGCGTTGGTCAGAGGCACCAGCGCCACATCCTCCCCGGTGAACTTGTTGGCCTTGAGCACGCCATGGTTGCCCCAGTCGGACCAGAAGACGCTGTCCTCGAACGTGGCGATGCCGAGCGGGCGGCGGATGACCTGCGCGCTGCTGACGACGAGCCGCCGGTTGTCGCCGTCCATGTCGGCGCTCTCGATCATGCCCAGCTTGTTGTCCACCCAGAAGATGCGCCGCTGCACCAGGTCGATGGTGATGCCCATCGGCTTCTCGATGCGCGTGTCGACGATCACCTGTCGGTGCGTGCCGTCCATGCCGGCGCGCTCGAGCCTCGGGCGATCGGCGCCCACGTCGGACCAGTACATCCAGCTGTGGAGGAGGCAGGGTTGACAGCGCGACACGGTGCAGACGGTGGAGCTGAAGACAGAGCCATCGGCGCAGCAGAGCATCTATAATTGAAGAAAGAACATCGTCGTCGGATTATCCGGTGTTCTATCTCTGCCGATCGATCTCGCTATCCATTTTCCTAGTCCTAGATTAAGATCCTAAGACAACTCATCCTTGCTCTGAGTCCATGATATTTAAAGACTACCCTGAGCCCAGTGTTTCGAGGCAGCTTTAGTCCACTGGCACTCTTATCCTGGTCCCGGATCCGCGAGACGTTTTCGGTGCACTCACCCTTGCTGGAGTGTGGTGTCCAAGGGATGATCCACCTCCACTCCCCCTGCTCTGGGTCCAAGACCATCGAGACTGCTCTGAGCCCAGGGTCCCGGGGACGGCACAGCTCCACTCACCCTTGCTCCGGGTCGAGCGCGATGCTGCACGGCCTCAGCACATCCCCGCTGACCAGCCTGGTGCGGAACGTGCCGGCGATGTCGGCCACCTCGATGCCGGACGCGTCGTGCCAGACGGCGGTCCAGTAGAGCCGCCCGTACAGCCAGTCGACGGCCACGCCGTACGAGCGCACGCCGCTGAAGAGCGTCATAGGCCGCGACCCTCCGTCGATGGGAGCGCTGTGGGTGGAGAGGCGCGGTCAGCAGCGGCCAGCACAGCGGCCAGCGCAGCGGTCAGAACAGCGGCCAGCACAGCGGCCAGCACAGCGGCCAGCACAGCGGCCAGCACAGCGGCCAGCACAGCGGCCAGCACAGCGGCCAGCACAGCGCCCAGCGGAGCGGCCAGCGCAGCGGCCAGCACAGCGTCCAGCGCAGCGGCCAGCACAGCGGCCAGCACAGCGGCGAGCACAGCGGCCAGCACAGCGGCCAGCACAGCGGCCAGCACAGCGGCCAGCACAGCAGCCAGCACAGCGGCCAGCACAGCGGCCAGCACAGCGGCCAGCACAGCGGCCAGCACAGCGGCCAGCACAGCGGCCAGCACAGCGGCCAGCACAGCGGCCAGCACAGCGGCCAGCACAGCGGCCAGCACAGCGGCCAGCACAGCGGCCAGCACAGCGGCCAGCACAGCGGCCAGCACAGCGGCCAGCACAGCGGCCAGCACAGCGGCCAGCAAGCGGCCAGCACAGCGGCCAGCACAGCGGCCAGCACAGCGGCCAGCAACAGCGGCCAGCACAGCGGCCAGCACCACACAGCGGCCAACAGGAGCGGTCAGAACAGCGGCCAGAACAGCGGCCAGCACAGCGGCCAGCACAGCGGCCAGCATAGCGGCCAGCACAGCGGCGAGCACAGCGGCCAGTACAGCCGACAGCGGAGCCCCAGCGGCCAGCACAGCGGCGAGTACAGCGGCCAGCACAGCGGCCAGCACAGCGGCGAGCACAGCGGCCAGCACAGCGGCCAGTACAGCCGACAGCGGAGCGGCCAGTACAGCGGCCAGCACAGCGGCCAGCACAGCGGCCAGCACAGCGGCGAGCACAGCGGCCAGCACAGCGGCCAGCACAGCCGCCAGCGGAGCGGCCAGCACAGCGGCCAGCACAGCGGCCAGTTGATTTAGCTTACAGCAATCAGCTGTTTAAGTCAGACGGACTTCGCGGCGGCATGCTGGGCATGTTTACTCGGTAGTCAATCATACAAATCTCCAGTAGCAGTTCTCCAACCTGATTTGCTTACCTGGAAATAGTCTGTCTCGAGCGGTCCGACCAATACAGCAGACCGGTGCGGTACTCGAAGTCCACGGAGATGACATCGCTCAAGTTGGTCACAGCAGAAGTGATCTCGTCGTGATACACGCTGATCTTCCGGATCTCGGTCCTGAGGACGGGCAATGACCTGGGTCAGTTTCCGCTGCACCGACGGGCGTGGCGCCGGTCAGTTTCAGTGATGCCGGCACAGTGCGACAGTCGTCGGTTCTGTTGCAAGGATAGGTGGCCAGTGCGGATCCGGAAACCTCGCTGCGAATGCATCACTTTGTTTGAAGTCCTAGGCGTTTGACGTCCTAGGCGTTACAACAAGAGAGTGGACGCACTGGAATGTGCTTCGTAGCTGGCGTCCAAGCCGTTCATTCTAATAGGATGTTAATGCTACAATATTGTGTTTACATCCACTACTTAGGCCACTCAATGAGCCAATTCCAACAAAGCCTTTACCTTCTGGAAAGTCCCTTCTTACGAGTTAATGTGATCGGCAAGGTTCCTGGAGATTTCAAGTTGCCGCACTTTCAGGAAATGATACTTTTGAGTTTTCAGCAATCCCTAGGCGCCGGAACCACGTGATGGATGGCTGGCACTTGTGATATTTTCTGATCGCTATGTAAATGTCTGCCGCTGGCGGTTGATGCAGAGCAAATACAGTACAGACTTGTAGCACGATAAATGTAGTGCCAAGTCGACCACTTTCTCTCTCTATCTCTCTCTCTATCTCTCTTTCCCACTCTCTCTCTCTCTCTCTCTCTCTCTCTCTCTCTCTCTCTCTCTCTCTCTCTCTCTCTCTCTCTCTCGCTCTCTCTCTCTCTCCGTAAGCCAATCGGTATATCCTATATGTGCTAACACATTGCGAATTTGTCCAAAGACACCAGACCCGTCTGCCTATGGTAGGTTTGCTTGTCCATCTCAGGTCTGCCGACACATTCCATGTCTGTCTAACCAGACCAAATCTAGATTTGCTTCATCAACCCAAGGCTAAGGAAACAAACGTTCCAGAGAAAATGTTCCAAGGGAAAAATCGAAGTGCAGACTTTGTGGCGTGCTAACCTCAAATTAGAAAACGACGAAACATTCGTTCCCTCCCCGTCCGCAAGTTGAGGAGAATATCCAGGCTGAGAGAGGACAATCAAACCGAGTCAGACTCATACTGTTGGAAGCGTTTCACAAATGCGAGCATTTGTGAAACGCTTCCAACCCACCTATGAGACCCACCTGTAGGCGAGCAGCAGACTGGCGGCCACCTCCTGCGCCTTGCAGAACGTGTGGTCTGCCGGGTCGCGCACGTAGCCCGGTCGGCATTCGCACTTGAAGTGGCCCACCTGGTTGATGCAGATCTGGCTGCACGAGCCGGGAATGGCGCACTCGTCCACATCTGAAGCACACGCGCCGCGTCCCGGTGTTACTGGTTGGGAGCGTGGGCCAGATCCAAGAGGCATGAGACGCACCGCGTCCCGATGTTATGGTTGGGAGCGTGGGCCAGATCCAAGAGGCATGAGACGCACCCCTCCTGGTGTTATGGGTGGGAGCAACGTCTGGTCAGATCCAAGAGGCATGCGGCTAGAGCATGAACGTGGACACGGCGTGATGAGCAGCGTCGGCCCGGTTTACTGTTGCACTCAGTGTTGAAGGGTTTAATCACATTGGGATGGACCGGTTTTGTCGGCAGCGTAAGAAACCAAACAAATGACAATAACGCTGGGAACGGATCACAGATTCCCCGGTGGATCGTGAACTGTTGAACACAATTTGCCGGCCCAGTCTTGGCATAATTATATATCGGAGCTTAGCGCGACGCCAATCGCTGGAAACCATTGGAGAAGAGCAGAAACATCTGCGCGTACCCTGTTGGACGGAAATTAGTTCGCGCCGTCTGGACACCAGACATTTACCACTAAATAAAATCGTTGTCAAGGCTCTAGCTTCCAAAATATTGTGAACTTCGTAGCCGATCACAAGTACCGGGAGCAGCAGAAGTCGCAGCACATTAGAGCCAAACTTACATCGTCACAGTACCACCGGCGACGCCGGTGCATCCATGTCTGTGTCCTACAACTCTTACATTGTATGTATGTCATTGTGCTTACTCTTCAATACGTCAAGAGCATACTAACCATGTGGACTGCAGTAACATGGAGATGAAAATAGGGTGCGGAAGTTTGAATGGAACATCGACACACGATAACAATATTGGTATTACTACTAAATGTAATTGTAATGACAATACTAGGCAAATAGTGCAGCATTTATAGTATTACCATACTGTACATTCTATTCTAACTACATTTATCAGAGCATCGGCACCAATAAGACTACTGCAGCGCACAACACTCGTACAACAGCAGAGCACCGAGGCGCGGGAGCCCACCTTCGCAGGTGACGGCGTCAGTGCCGAGGCGGAATCCGGGCGGGCAGTAGCAGAGGCGGCCGACCGGCCTCTCCCGGCAGCCGTGGCTGCAGCCGCCGTTGGCGCGGAAACACTCGCGGCGCGCGCAGAGGCCGCCCTCGTCGGAGCCGTCGCCGCAGTCGTCGGTGCCGTCGCAGGCCAGCTGCAGCGGCACGCAGCTGCCGTTGGCGCAGCTCAGCTGCGTCCGGTCACAGGCGGCCACCAGCGCTGTCGGCGGCGCAGCGCGCTTAATGGTAGCCAGGCTGCGGCTTGGTTAGGTTGGGTGGCGTCGGGCAAGGTTAGGTTAGGTTGGGTGGCGTTGGACAGGGTTGTAGCGGGCTAGGTGGCGTTGGGTAGAGTACGTTTAGGTTAAGCAGTCTTGAGCATGGTTGTGTCAGGTTAGGTGACACGTTGGGCTGGGTTATGTCAAGTTTGGTGGTGTTGGACAAGGTTATGTCAGGTCAGGTGGTGTTGGGCAGGGTTGTGTCAAGTTAGGCGGCGTTGAATTTGATCGGGAGTAGTGACGTATTGGGCTACAACAGGTCAGGTGGTTATCAGGGTAGAGTCATGCCATGCTAGATGGAATCTGATTAGGCTATGCTTGGATGAATGTTGCTAAGTCGGGTTATGTTAGGTTTAATTATGTCTGATCGGGTCATAGGCGTGGATCTCTAAAAATCATTGAGTGGGACACAATGCATGAAAACAATGGGCGTGCGCAAATTGATTGGGGTTATATCACATGGGGTCCCATGCTAAAGTTGAAATTATTGAGGGGACATAGCCAACATCGTAGGGGGAAAGAAGTGTCCTCCAAAAAGCATACAAATCTACACCCTTGAATCAGGTAATGTCAGACTAAATGTTGCTAAGGCAGATGATAACGTTAGGTCAGTCCCCTGGAGGGAGGGGGGGGTGTTCTTCGAGGTTGCATGATGTTCTACCGCACAAATGCAAGATACATCTGCGTTTTTCAACACCCGCTAAAATCTCGGCCAAAGGAGCGACCAATGGTCACAATGTGCATGTCAGCAGTTGGTTTCGGCAATTGCTCACAGATAGTAATTGTTAGTACCGACAGCTGGTACTAGCAGTTGGTACTGACGGTTAGTCCGGTAGCTGGGGCTAGTCCGGCAGCTGGTACCGTCAGCTGGACTGCGCCAGCAGCTGATGCATGCAACTGGTGCCGACGGCTGGGTGCCGATTGCTGATCTCAATAGCTGGCACCGACAGCTTGTACCGATAGATGGTCTTAATAGCTGGCATCGATAGCTGGCACCGACAGCTTGTACCGATAGATGGTCTTAATAGCTGGTATCGATAGCTGGCACCGGCAGCTTGTACCGATAGATGGAAATACTACAAAGGCACGGCAGCTTGCCGCTGGATGGTCGTAATAGCTGGCACCGATAGCTGACCTCAACAGCTGGCGTCGCCAGCTGGTTCAGACAGCCTGCACTTACTGCAGTTGGACTCGTCGCTGCCGTCGCGACAGTCGACGGTTCCGCTGCACCTCTGACTGGCCGGAATGCACTCGCCCAGGCCGCCGCACTTGAACTGGTCGTCACGACACGACCGTGAGCCACATCTGAGGTCAGAGGTCAGGAGCCAGGTCAGAGGGCCGGCTGGTGTGCGCTCCCAGCTGTAAACACCTAACACGCCTACACACAGAACTAGATACGCATATGTATATACACTTATATATTACATATTTTATATATGTATGGATACATATATAGTCATATATATAATATATATATATATATGATATGATATATATATATATATATATATATATATATATATATATATATATATATATATATATATATATATATATATATATATGCAGAAGGGATGGTCCAACTCTTATGATGTATGTGGTATCGGTATCGGTGATATCGATACCGATGATATGAAAACACTGATGTAGATGGCATCGATGCAGCGCACGGTGCGGGAGATAACACACCCTGTGTCTATTGTGCATTTTCATGCTTATGGTGGAAATTTATGAATGTTGAAAACTCTCACACCACGAGATTTTCACATCTGATGCGTCTTGTCTCTAGAAGAAAGCTTTTGTAGATTCTCGTCTCAGTGGATCTTGACCTCTGCAGCTCAACACCTCCAGTGGTCTCCAAGGATCTTCACATGTGCAAATCATCATCTCCGAGACTCGTGGTGAGATGCGTAGCCGACCCCCCCCCCCCGTAGGAACGAAAATGCATTAAGTCAAACAAAATGTCTCAAGAATTTCACTCAGCAAAACGCAAAATTTTCTGATCGCTGCGCGCGTGGAAAGCTGCATACCTCGCGTTCCTTTTTTAAGCGTGGGTCGCTGCCCTTATGTTAGTCCTTGCTGCGGCACCGTTGGCGGTGTCAGGCCGTCAGTGTGCAGGTCGTCGCACTGGAGCCTGGTCGCGCCGTGTGCTCACCTGGGCGTGTTCTCGTCGGAGCCGTCCGGGCAGTCGTCTTCGCCGTCGCACAGCCAGGTGTGGTGGATACAGGTGACGCCGTCGGCGCACAGGTGCACCTCCGGCCCGGTGGCGCACGTGGTCGGCGTCGGGCTGGGGCTGGCGGCACAGCTCTGCCGACGAGCGGACCGCCGTCAGACAGTCGGACGACGACGCCGGCAGCTTTGTCGGACAGGCACGGAACACCCCACCGGGCAGACATGCGCCGGTGTCCGACAGACAGTGCGGAGCACAGCACTGGACAGACACAGGACACTGGGTAGACACCGGACACTGGACACGGAACCACGGACACTGGACAACAGGACACCGGACAGACACTGGACAGACACCGGCACCGGATACTGGACAGACACAGGACACTGGACAGACACCGGACACCGGATAGAAGACACAGAAGGACACTGGACAAGGACACTGACGGACACCGGATAGACACCGGACACTGGACAAACACCGGACACTGGACAGAAACACGGACAGACACCGGACACGGACACAGGACACTGGACAGACACCGGACACTGGACAGACATCGGACACTGGACAGACACAGGACACTGGACAGACACCGGACATGGTACAGGAACCGGACACTGGACGGACACCGGACATGTGAGAGGCACCGGATACTGGACAGACACAGGACACTGGACAGACACAGGCTACTGGACAGACACCGGACACGGACAGACACCGACACGGACAGACACATGACAACACAGGGACAGACACCGGACACTGGATAGACACCGGACACTGGACAAACACCGGACACTGGACAGACACAGGACACTGGACAGACACCGGACACTGGACAGACACCGGACACACGGAATGACAGACACCGGACACTGGACAGACACCGGACACTGGACAGACACCGGACACTGGACAGACACCGGACACGGGACAGACACCGGACACTGGACAGACACCGGACACTGGACAGACACCGGACACTGGATAGACACCGGACACTGGACAGACACAGGACACTGGACAGACACAGGACACTGGACAGACACAGGGCACTGGACAGACACCGGACACCAGACAGACACTGGACATTGCGCCTGGTGGAAGCAAACCGCAGACGGACGCAATGGACAGCCGCTGCTGGACGTCCCCTTTCCCTTGCTTTGAAAATGACTCAACAGCGAAAAAGTATCGCCAAAATAGCTCAAGTTAATACCAGGCTAATTTCTGAACAGACTTCATGCAAAGCCATTTCGCCTATACTTTCGAATAAGCACTACACTGTTTCACTGGTGCGCTAACGAAACTAACTGGTGATAGGCGACGCAACGTATACGGGACCTGCAGAATGTCCACAAGTTTTAGTTAGATATTCGCGCCAGCACCTCGTACATCACCACGGCAAGGGATTCTTGTGGCAAGCAGCGCCTAAGAGCCTCCACAAAAGAGGGAGAGAGATAGTGACAGCCAGAAAGAGAGAGATAAAAAGAGAGCGAGAGAGAGAGGTAGAGGGAGAAGGAGATGGAGATGGAGAAGGAGAGGGATAGGGAGAGGGAGAGGGAGATGGAGAGGGAGATGGAGAAGGAGAGGGAGATGGAGAGGGAGATGGAGAAGGAGAGGGAGAGGGGGAGGGAGAGGGAAAAGGAGAGGGACAGGGAGAGGGAGAGGGAGAGGGAGAGGGAGAGGGAGAGGGAGAAGGAGAGGGAGAGGGAGAGGGGGAGGGAGAGAAAGACAGAGAGAGATAGAGAGAGAAGAAACAATACACCGGAAGCTCTCAAGCCACACAGGGGCCATGAGACCACACATGAGCCTGAGTAAGAGGCTGGGCCGCAAAAAGCAGCATGGTCCCAAAACAAACAAAAAGGCCGGACACTAAATAAACACATCGGGATCTTCGAAAACGCCCTGACATGTAATAATAATCGAAAAAATTTCGTGGCGACGCCACTGCAACGCATGTGCTCGTCCAGCAAACGACTCGCGATTCACGTGTGAAAAAGCACCAGTCGCCGTCAGCCGATCGTTGCCGACATCGAATGTCGACCGACGTCGCACCTGGTCCTCGTCGCTGCCGTCCGCACAGTCGCGATGTCCGTCACACCGCGCGCTCCGGGCGACACACTGGCCGCTGGCGCAGGTGTGGTAGACGGACGGGTTGCAGGTGCGCTCCTGGAGACGGCAGAGATCGTGCTCGCTCGTGACGCGGGTCGGGGAGGAGACACACACGTCACATGAGTCGCTGAGGCTGACATCGGTCACGCGGGTCACGACCTGCCCTATTGGTCGCGGAGGCCACGCTCCAGTCGCTCCAGTCAATTTCCTTTCAAGAACAAGGTTAAGAGCTAGATACATGAGAATGGTGATATGAATGCAAACTACTGTGAGACTCGTTGGCACATGCAGGAGCGGTGACTACTCGACCTTTACATGGACGACTGATGCATCAACGAGTATGCAGGAGTTAATATAATCTCCACCCAATGTCCCTTTTAACATGGTGACAAGGTTTCTTAAAAGCCTCTAGTGTGTGCATATGTACAGTGTGGCTGCGATAAACTAACTGACTAATTGACAGACAACTGACGGACGCTGTACGGCCTGTGTGTGACATCCCCCCCCAGTGAGCAATACACGTGATCTTATCTGAAGGTCACGTCTGACGGTGTGTGTTCTCCCACACACGTCTGGCTGGCCGCCACCACACGTGACCCTGGTCAGAGATCACGTCTCATGTGTTCTCCCGCATGTCTGGCTGGCCGCCACCACACGTGACCCTGGTCAGAGATCACGTCTCATGTGTTCTCCCACATGTCTGGCTGGCCGCCACCACACGTGACCCTGGTCCAGAGATCACGTCTCATGTGTTCTCCCGCATGTCTGGCTGGCCGCCACCACACGTGACCCTGGTCAGAGATCACGTCTCATGTGTTCTCCCACATGTCTGGCTGGCCGCCACCACACGTGACCCTGGTCAGAGATCACGTCTCATGTGTTCTCCCGCATGTCTGGCTGGCCGCCACCACACGTGACCCTGGTCAGAGATCACGTCTCATGTGTTCTCCCACATGTCTGGCTGGCCGCCACCACACGTGACCCTGGTCAGAGATCACGTCTCATGTGTTCTCCCACACATGTCTGGCTGGCCGCCACCACACGTGACCCTGGTCAGAGATCACGTCTCATGTGTTCTCCCGCATGTCTGGCTGGCCGCCACCACACGTGACCCTGGTCAGAGATCACGTCTCATGTGTTCTCCCACATGTCTGGCTGGCCGCCACCACACGTGACCCTGGTCAGAGATCACGTCTCATGTGTTCTCCCGCATGTCTGGCTGGCCGCCACCACACGTGACCCTGGTCAGAGATCACGTCTCATGTGTTCTCCCGCATGTCTGGCTGGCCGCCACCACACGTGACCCTGGTCAGAGATCACGTCTCATGTGTTCTCCCGCATGTCTGGCTGGCCGCCACCACACGTGACCCTGGTCAGAGATCACGTCTCATGTGTTCTCCCGCATGTCTGGCTGGCCGCCACCACACGTGACCCTGGTCAGAGATCACGTCTCATGTGTTCTCCCGCATGTCTGGCTGGCCGCCACCACACGTGACCCTGGTCAGAGATCACGTCTCATGTGTTCTCCCGCATGTCTGGCTGGCCGCCACCACACGTGACCCTGGTCAGAGATCACGTCTCATGTGTTCTCCCGCATGTCTGGCTGGCCGCCACCACACGTGACCCTGGTCAGAGATCACGTCTCATGTGTTCTCCCGCATGTCTGGCTGGCCGCCACCACACGTGACCCTGGTCAGAGATCACGTCTCATGTGTTCTCCCGCATGTCTGGCTGGCCGCCACCACACGTGACCCTGGTCAGAGATCACGTCTCATGTGTTCTCCCGCATGTCTGGCTGGCCGCCACCACACGTGACCCTGGTCAGAGATCACGTCTCATGTGTTCTCCCGCATGTCTGGCTGGCCGCCACCACACGTGACCCTGGCCGCAGGTCACGTCTGATGTTGTGTGACCTTACCGGGCAGACGACCTCGTCGGAGCCGTCGGTGCAGTCGTCGTCTCCGTCGCACGTCAGTCTGGCGTCGATGCAGCCGCCGCTGGTGCACGTGAACCGCCCCGGGCCGCAGGCGCGAGCTGTCGGACGGCTGTCGTTAGAACGGCCAGAGACAAGTGCCACGGCTCAGCTGACTGCAGGCCACGACTTTTTTTCCAGCCATGATTGTCACACAAATGTGTAAATGGTGCCGATTTTAGTCCTCTTTGAAATGTTGCCCCAGCATTGGAAATATGTCTCTCGGCATAACGCTGAGGGAGATCCAACGGAACAGTTCTGCTTCTGACTTGCAAAGTCCCTCGCTATTATGTTAGCTCACCATGCTATGTTAACTCACATGCCGATTACCTTTGATATGGTATATGCATTTCGGAATTGAGACAATGAATAAATATGCTTATGCTGCTGATTTTGAGCAGTCCCAACTGGACATAAAATTGTGCCCTTCAATAGATAGATACCAATGCCAATAATTATAAATCACAATACCCGCAATGGCATTAAAAATCTAACATAGAAATGCATTTTGCGGTTTCCGTATTTTGCACCATGTATTAAGATTATACTGATGAACTACACAGATGGACACCGGTATGTTTTTTTTTCTTCTCGAATTAAATACATGCACTTGGTACGGGTAAGCTTATCTTATCTACGGGCCGTCTCATCTTTGCACGATACTGGATAATATATAAGTGTGCAATGCGCAGCTGTCAGCCAAACAATGTTTTGCCTTTTAACAAAATATGCCATGTTTAAATATGTTCCACTTCGATTGACTTGCAGTGCGCACCACGGAACTCAGTTTGAGTTTCATTCTAGCGAAAACCTACACACTCCTCTTAGGGCAAGGTTCGGCAATGTTGTTCCCACTGCCCACTGCCTGTCTGCCCCTTTCGTTGCCTCCAAAGTTGGCAAGGAACTTCAGCACGCCTTCTGATCAAATATAATATTCCGGAAGTACGAAAGTACGGCTAGCAATTAATCTTCAGCAGCGGATGAGTATAAGTATGCTGTGCAATTGTGTTCGAAGTATGATGAATACTTCCAAGAGAGGATTCTCGGAAATGTGTGCAACAGCAATTCGGAGTGCACCGGCTCAGGTCAACACTTCTGCTTCTGACATCACAAATCGTACCGTCCGTGGTGCCAGGATTACAATTTTCTGCTCTGTTATTCTCCCATGGACAATGTTCTGGATACGTTATGGCAGTTATGTGTGAGCGTCTCACAACAAACTGCTTCTTCTGCCGATAAGATGGTAAATGCTAATCGATAACATGCTAAAACTCTTCCTCGATGCCTTGTCGGGGCCGATACCGATAACCTAGGTGCAGGGATGATCAAGATATTTCACCGGCGCCCTTTTTGGCGAGTTCCAGCACTTGACCTCGCCTTCCTTGCCCGGCCAGGGCCGATGCCGATACGGGAACAGGCAGATATATTTCACGTCTCTTTGATTTTTTCTTCGGTGGCTTTCAGCAGTTGACCTCGTTTACGATCCCCGTCAGTGCCGATACCGATAATCTAGGTATGAGAACAGACAGAGATATTTCACGGGCAGAGATGTTACGTTTGCGATATTTACGATACCGCTGAAATGTATTGCGAGATATGCCCGTTTTTCAGTGTTTTACAGCAGTTGACCTTTTTTGGTGACCTACAGCAGCTGGCCTTTGTTCGGTGACTTACAGCAGTTGAGCTCGTCCTCGCCGCTCGGACAGTCGTTCATCCCGTCACAGTGCCACGAGTCCGGGATGCACGAGAGGGACGTGGAGTTGGCACACTTGAACGAGCCTGCAGGGCATGTCCTCTCACCGCTTGCGCCTGCAAATTGGACGGCGTGACGTCACAAGACATGTAGCGAACGCTAAAGTCTCACGACAGAACAGCTGGTACCTGTACGTGCACTTTTGGAGTTATTTACCACGTTTAGCCCTGCGCTCATTAGCAGGCATGTCCACGAGAGCTCATGGCCTCCCTGATTCGAACATGAGAAACAGCGACTGAGTTCATAGCGGAGTGTTTCTGTCAACCTTCTCTGTCACACATTTTTGTACTGCTTTCAGACGGACAAATTCCAGCTAGCACAAGCTCAGCTGGGGACCTGGGACATGACCCAGCCTGGTTCATAGATACTCCGGATCGCGAGTACAGTCGTGTTACAGTTGTGCCACCATACTAGTGATGACACGTCCTCAAGCTTGCATCTTCCGCATCGCATCACTGAACTTGTTTCGAGGGGGCGTTGAACTTCATCGTTTTTCGAATAACCTCCACGCACCACTGACGTTCAGCTGAAATACGACAGCACATTCACGCGAGTGAAGCACGTGAACACGTGTTGACCCCGCTGGCCGTAGGTAGCACAACTCACGGCAGAGCAGCGTCGTCTCGTCGCTGCCGTCGCCGCAGTCGTCGTCGCCGTCGCACTTCCAGGGGCCGATGATGCAGTGGCCGTTGTCGCAGCGGAACTGACCCCGCTGACAGCCGCCGGCAGCTGCCGGTCAAGGATCACCGGGTCACGTGACAGCGCGGACAGATGCATCGCACCCGGCGGCCAGGCCGGCCACCGGGAAGCCGGCGACATTCGACGCTTCGCACAAATAGCACCAGCCAGCTACCTCGCTTTCGGCCCTCCACCGGACCTCCGAGACACGAGCTGAGGCAGGCGTTGAGTCGCCGAGATTTCGTCTGCCAAGCAACGATCGCTTTCAAAGGGAGGCAGGTCGGGAGGCAGCCCACCGGCTCGACGTGCTGCGTGGGGAGCGCCGTGCGCGACGACATCGCCGGAACTGGTGACGGGACCCGTGAGGCTGCGTCAAGGGTCCCGACCCGCGACGCACACGTCCCGCACACGCACGCCCCTCGGCGGCGCGGCCACAACTGCTGACGCGCCAGCAGTGCCGGGACGCGTGCAAGCCTGCATTGCGCGGGCTGAAAGTGCCCAGCGGAGACGCTCCAGTCATCGCCCGTCCAAAACTGCACATCTCATCTCCGCGTTTCGCCCCAAGGATGGTGTCACGCAGGCATCAGCACCGTGTCGGTCAGCCGCCTAACGGTGCGTCCGCTCGAGTAGTCCACTCATTCTCAACTCCGTCTGTCCAGATCGGCCCCGCGCTCCGCGGAGCTCAACAGCATCCGACCTCGTCCCAGACTCCAGACCCTTGGAGCTCCGGACGTATCGCCGCAATAGGCCCCCCCCCCACTAGTAGCGGAATACACCCCCTTTAATGACTAATCTGCGCGCAACGCGTCTCACGGCCGACCTTGACTGTCAGCCGCTGGCCGCTGGCGACTCGCCGCATGCGGCCTGGCAAGTGGTGCTCGATGGCACTGAAGCGTCCTCGCCACCCGCTGGTGACTCGGCACCAGTGGTGTACAGCACCGATGCGGCAACAGCGAGCGACGGACGGGAGGTGAACAAGGTCGCCCACGCACTGCGGCCGGACACTAGCCGTGTAGAAAAAAACGATGACGGTGGGTCGGTTGAGACTCTAATGACGCCGTTGATGCGCTGCGGACAGCCGCCGGCTCAACTGGCAACGCATAGTGGCCGGCACCAACATGGGCTAAATCTTGGATTTGCATGCAAACACCGCTGCCCCCTCCCCCGCCCAGTGCACCGCGCCCAGCGGCGAGACAACGGCGGCGAAAGTTGACGATGCTACCAGTTCCGCACAACGCAGGCTGGGCGGCTACCAGCTCCGCACAGTGCAGGCTGGGCTGCTACCAGTTCCGCACAGCGCCGACTACGCTGCTGCCAGTTCCGAACTCAACGCAGACTGGACGGGTGCGCAGAACGAGCAAACACATGGCGGTCGAGGTCGACCACGACTGGCGAGACTGCCGGTCGGCGGCCGACCGAAACCGTCTGAAGTCGTCCGTCTGGCCGAGCGTGCGGCTGGTCTGGGCACGCGACGGTGCTGTGCGTGGATTCCGGCCGAGGTCAGGCGATGAGCAGCGCGCAGCGCAGAGCAGGACCGGGCTGCGCGGCGTCACAATGGCCGTCGGCTGTGCTGGGTGCCGGCGGATCAGCAGCCGCCTTGCCGGCGGATCAGCAGCGATGGGAGTCCGCCGCCAAGCGTGATGACAACATCCGCCGCAAGCTCTCCATGACGTGTCATGGTCTGTCCACGACATGCAGGTGACGATGATGGACATGTGTTCATTTCGCTCATCAACAGGATGACCGAGGACATTCTTCTTGGACCCCCCCCCCCCACTCCTGAAATATTTTAGAGCTGAGCGCTTGAACGCCACAATCAACACTCATGGGATGCCCGGTCGCTTATCTGTTAAGCTTTCTGCACATGGTCTGAAAATGACAAGAGCTATGCATCTTCTCAGGTCACGACGTTACGACGTCATTCTTGAGACCACATCCGAGAATCCTTGAATGTCGTATTGAAAGGCAGTGTTCTAGGTGCTTTTTCACCCTCGTATCTAATAATTCGCACCTTATTTGTGTATGCGTGATTTATTGACAACAATTGAATGAAGGTCAAGAGCATAATGCGTCAACCATCCCAATACGCGGCATGCATTACAAATCGACTGTAAATGTCGATGTAAATGGAAGTGTAAATGTAAATGTGTTACAGTCGACTTGCTCTGTTTTGGTGTGACATCTTGTAGCAGCTGCAACTATGGAACAGCAGCGAACAACAAAGCGTGATCTTAGAGACATCAACATTGCTAGGTCATGTCAAGTCAAATGGGTCAAGCTGTGGAAAGCATGTAATGCTTTCCTAATCTAGGTGACCCAAGATGACTTGCCATGATCTTTGTGGATTTCGTACTACTTCAGGATGTTCGGTGCTAAATATTTATTCGGCGCCAATTCTACCATGAAAGACTGCAAATTAGACAAATCAAGCTTTCAGATAGTTGGAAAATATGAATGTATGCATTTAACCGGAGCAAACACCTTCCTTGTTGAACAAAAACTCGCGAAACCCTTGCGAAAAAAAACTTGGAAAACTTCACTTGCGACCTGGTGCTATGATTTCCCGATAAAAAAACACTGGAAATATTTGTAAAAATGTCTAGAAAGTGGCTAAATGGTTCCAGTTGCCGACATCTTGACGTTTCATCTTACTCCGAAAGTCACACTTGTTGTCAATCGCGAGACCTCGTAGCGGACTACACGAAGATATTTGATCGATTTCGCTAGCTTCCTTGGTTCGGAATCTCCGGGTTGCACCTGTCTTCCCCCATCCCACCCCCGCCTCTGTTGTAAATGTGGTGGCCAAATGTCGAAGCGCGGCGAGATTTGAGTAGCAATTTCGGAAGTTCCGTCACGCCTTCATTGTATATATAAATGAACCGCTCCGTTTTTAAGCCTACTCAAAATGTAGATAGTGAATGACATAATATCTGGAATTCATGGGCAGAATGCACAGAACCTTTCGTAGTCAATGCTTTCCAAATGCAATCAAGTAATCATCAAGTGATTGCCAAGTATAGCGCTTCCCAGAAAAATAAAACTTGTGTGCCGCATAGCGGGGTCTGGAAGCGTCAACATACATATCAATCGAAAATTGCACGCTAGGCAATGTGGAACTCATAAACTGAGTCATGTTCATCTTACAAATGGAAACTATATTATTTTCGAACAACAGAAAAGTAGGTACATGCAGCATCGAAACTTACGCTGAACAGAGCTTGCAGCAGCGCAAAAGATGCATATGTGGAGCGAAATATAATACCACCGCTTCATGTTCCAGCTTAATTGTAACATCGTGACGCGCCGTATGTCAATACCGCATACGACCAACAATAAAACAAAAGAAACACAGCACCCTGCCGCAATGTTTTGGGCTGAATTTATATGCGAAGAAACATATTTGTCGTTATTTAGCCACCTTGAACTTGCTGCACAGAATGGCAATAAAACATCAACACCAACATTAGACACATACAACACGCACCCAACCAAAACATTAGATACATACAACAAGCACCCAACCAATCTGGTTGAACTTACCATACTTATACGAACAAGATCAGGTACCAGATTAACTACTCTGGTTATTCGTATACTTAAAATAAGTGCAGGATCATACCCAGAATAAACCAAGGCCGTCCTCAGACCAAGCTAAGGCAGCATCCAGACCACATCCAGACATGAAACATACATAGATCATACAAGACCGAAAAAGCGATATCGACAAGACAAGACCAGACCAGACCAGATAGACCAAGACCGACCTCAGACCAAGTTCATACCAAACTCAGGCCACACGCAGACATGAGACACACGTACAGTTAGATCATACCAGACCAGACCAGATGATACCAACCAAGATAAAATTCATGCCAGACCAGACTAGAACAGGTTGCGCAAAGCCAGACCAGACCAAGTCAGGTTATCCGAGACCAGGCTAGACCAGGCCTGGGGGCGAATCCTGAAATACCGGTTGAACGGTAGGTGGTTTCAAAAATAAATCATCATATTTACTAAATCTTTTCGGATTTGCACAGCTAACATCAGCCGGGACTGCTGAAGACAATATTTCGGGGTTTTTCCGATAGTAAGAAAATGCCATATTTGTCAAAAACTCCACGAACAATTGGCCTTTGTGGGGGTCATGGCTACTGTGCCTCCCCCTCTAGATCCGCCAGTGACTGCGCCCAATAAAATCGTGTCAGGTGATTAGCCAGACGCTCAGAATATACAACATATCTTGCTGAGCATGATAATTGGAAGAGAAAGAATATTAAAAAGATGAAACCTAGATGGGCTGTGATGTTGAATTGGAGTACGTTTGTGTGGAACATTAGTCGTGGGCACGCATAGGAATAAATTGCTCTTGATATGATACAGATCGAGACTATCAATTTATCTCCGAAAACAAGGTAGCTCTGCAGGCTATTTCCAAAATGCTGTTGCCTGCTAGTCGTGCGCAATCCAGGGCATGTGAGGCCAAGGACAAAACAAGGGAGGCTAACCGTGGACGATAAGTCTTGAACCATTTTCCAGCAGTAACCCGGCCTTTGATGTAAAATTGAGCACGCATTCTGCTGAGCGGAGGATCAATTAACCTCTCTACCATCCCGCTAACCACCAGCACAAGATTCGCTACAGTTTTTCCATCCGAAATTTTACCATGAAATACTCACCTACCTGAAATAATTGTGTGAAGCATCTAACAATGATCATGCGTCTACCAAGACGAGTGTTTTAACAGCACGGCTGGGCGGCAGGCGAACGTGCTTACCTCTGGCCGGAAGCTCTGCTCTGGCGACGAGCGCGAGCGCCGACAGCGCCACGACCACGTAGACCTGCTGCATCTGGTCAGGACTGGGTGGCGGTCTGGTCAGGACTGGGCGGCGGTCTGGTCAGGACTGGGCGGCGGTCTGGTCAGGACTGGGTGGCGGTCTAATCAGGACTGTGTGGCGGTCTGGTCAGGACTGTGTGGCGGTCTGGTCAGGACTGGGCGGCGGTCTGGTCAGGACCGGGCGGCGGTCTGGTGAGGACTGGGCGGCGGTCTGGTGAGGACTGGGCGGCGGTCTGGTGAGGACTGTGCGGCGGTCTGGTGAGGACTGGGCGGCGGTCTGGTGAGGACTGGGCGGCGGTCTGGTCAGGACTGGGCGGCGGTCTGGTCAGGACTGGGCGGCAGTCTGGTCAGGACTGTGTAGCAGTCTGGTCAGGACTGGGCGGCGGTCTGGTCAGGACTGGGTGGCGGTGCTCCAGCCCTGCCGCGTGCTACTGCTCAACTGACGGCCGCTCGCCGGCGGCACACTTAAGTAATAGCGGCGGAGGGCTGAAGTCCGACTCCGGCGGCATCTCCGGACGCTCGCCACGGCGTCAGGGGCGTAGACAGGGCGCGTGCGACGCAGAGTGCGGCGTGACGGGCGGCTGACGAGCGGCGGCCGCCGCCGCCGTCAGCCGCTCTGCTCTCCCAGGAAGGGGAGGTGGCGGCGGCGTGGCCCGGAGGCGGCGTGGCCCTGCAGACGGTGCTGGCATTCTCGGCGTGTGGGCAAGACTGGGGGAGGGCGGACGGTAGGCGTCGGATTGCCGGCAACACTTTCAAGTCGTAGGTGTTGCTTGTGAAAATAACTGAGGGGAGGGGCAAAGTGTCACGGGATTGATGCATGAAAGGAATGTCGCTGTGTAACTCGCACACGGGAGGGGGCGGAATCCACACCGCTCACATCCTATAAACGGGTGACGATATTGTAATGCAATCTTGTCGCCTTGTTATAAATCAATAAGCGCACCTTATGCAACAAAAATCGAAATCCATTAGTAAACGTAAATATTATAGATGCAAATCGACCGGCCGGGCGACAGCCGGCTAGCGCGCAAGGTCACAAAGGCTTCGACGGTGCGGTACAGTGGCAGTGAGGTGAGGCAGCCGATCATAGCCTCATGTGACACTAACGATCTAGTGTCATGAAATTTGTACTGAGTTCGCTACAACCGCAATTTACCCTATAAATCTGTGCTTATAGCCTGAGTAGTTCTGAAATATTAGGGGCAGGGGCTGAAACATCTCCGAGCTGGCAGCCGGCAATCTCTTGAGGACGGTGCCGACCGTGTAGGGCAGCGGTGACCGTGTAGGGCAGCGGTGACCGTGTAGGGCAGCGGTGACCGTGTAGGGCAGCGGTGACCGTGTAGGGTGGCGGTGACCGTGTAGGGTAGCCATGACCGTGTAGGCCGACAGTGACCGTGAAGGCCGGCGGTGACCGTGTAGGGCAGCGATGACCGTGTAGGGCAGCGGTGACCGTGTAGGGCAGCGGCGACCGTGTAGGACAACGGTGACCGTGAAGGCCGGCGGTGACCGTGAAGGCCGGCGGTGACCGTGTAGGGCAGCGGTGACCGTGTAGGGTAGCGGTGACCGTGTAGGGCAGCGGTGACCGTGTAGGGTAGCCATGACCGTGTAGGCCGACAGTGACCGTGTAGGGCAGCGGTAGGGTAGCCGTGTAGGGTAGCGGTGATCGTGTAGGGTAGCGGTGACCATGTAGGGTAGCGGTGACCGTGTAGGGTAGCGGTGACCGTGTAGGGTAGCGGTGACCGTGTAGGGTAGCGGTGACCATGTAGGGTAGCGGTGACCGTGTAGGGTAGCGGTGACCGTGTAGGGTAGCGGTGACCGTGTAGGGCAGCGGTGACCGTGTACGGTGACCATGTAGGGTAGCGGTGACCGTGTAGGGCGAGCGGTGACCGTGTAGGGTAGCGGTGACCGTGTAGGGTAGCGGTGACCGTGTAGGGCAGCGGTGACCGTGTAGGGACGGTGACCGTGTAGGGCAGCGGTGACCGTGTAGGGTAGCGGTGACCGTGTAGGGTAGCGGTGACCGTGTAGGGCAGCGGTGACCATGTAGGGTAGCGGTGACCGTGTAGGGTAGCGGTGACCGTGTAGGGTAGCGGTGACCATGTAGGGTAGCGGTGACCGTGTAGGGTAGCGGTGACCGTGTAGGGTAGCGGTGACCATGTAGGGTAGCGGTGACCGTGTAGGGTAACGGTGACCGTGTAGGCCGACAGTGACCATGTAGGGTAGCGGTGACCGTGTAGGGTAGCGGTGACCGTGTAGGGTAGCGGTGACCGTGTAGGGTAGCGGTGACCGTGTAGGGCAGCGGTGACCGTGTAGGGTAGCGGTGACCGTGTAGGGCGGCGGTGACCGTGTAGGGCAGCGGTGACCGTGTAGGGCAGCGGTGACCGTGTAGGGTAGCGGTGACCGTGTAGGGTAGCGGTGACCGTGTAGGGTGACCGAAGCGTGACCGTGAGGCGCGGTGACCGTGTAGGGCAGCGGTGACCGTGTAGGCCGGCGGTGACCGTGTAGGCAGCGGTGACCGTGTAGGGCAGCGGTGACCGTGTAGCGGTGACCGTGTAGGGCAGCGGTGACCGTGTAGGGCAGCGGTGACCGTGTGGCAAGGCGGTGACCGTGAGGCCGGCGGTGACCGTGAAGGCCAGCGGTGACCGTGTAGGGCAGCGGTGACCGTGTAGGGTAGCGGTGACCGTGTAGGGTAGCGGTGACCGTGTAGGGCAGCGGTGACCGTGAGGCGGCGGTGACCGTGAGGCGGCGGTGACCGTGTATGGCAGCGGTGACCGTGAAGGCCGGCGGTGACCGTGAGGCGGCGGTGACCGTGAAGGGCAGCGGTGACCGTGTAGGGCAGCGGTGACCGTGTAGGGTAGCGGTGACCGTGTAGGGCAGCGGTGACCGTGTAGGGCAGCGGTGACCGTGAAGGCCGGCGGTGACCGTGAAGGCCGGCGGTGACCGTGTAGGGCAGCGGTGACCGTGTAGGGTAACGGTGACCATGTAGGGTAGCGGTGACCGTGTAGGGTAGCGGTGACCGGGAAGGCCGGCGATGACCGTGAAGGCCGGCGGCGACAGAGCAGGCCGATGGCAAGTAAGCAGGCTGGCCACTGCCAAACTGGTGGGCGGGAGCGTGCGGAGTCAGGTGCAACAGAGGATATCCGGCGGCTCAACATCGAGCAGCCTGCCTGGGACTTCATGGTGCCGTGAACCAGTAAAGAAGGATGGGAGTACAGTATGGGTAAGCACAATTTCAAACCATCCAGAGTTTGATATTTGTGGTTGGAAAGTCAAGGTCGAGGTAGAAATTGGTTTGGGTCGGTAAAGGAAAAGCCTAATCTCAGTACCAAAGCCAATTCATGCAAGCACAATCACACTAAAGCCCACTGTTAATGATACAAGCAATAAACCAAAGTTCAAAGCGAAGGAAATGTGCAAGAACAGGATAAGCTTATCAAGATCTAGTTGGATTGATGGCATGAAATGACAACTCTATACACAACATAGTAGCTTACCAAAAGTATTTCAGGTATTTTTTTAACTGCTTCTATCTCTGAATGTTATCCCAATTTGGGATTTCTCGCAAATAACCTGGTTCCAAGTCTGAGGACAGGCCATATAAATTATAAATGGTCCATAGTTTGCATTACTATTAGGTTGGCTAATAAGAAAAATATGTTTGGTATCCCTTTGATTTCGATGGAGATGAAAGAAATCAGCAAACACCTGTGGAAATTTATCGTAAAAACGCGCGAAGAGTAAAACGTTTTGCTGGCGTATGAGGTCTGTAAGTTTCAGGACACATAGGTATTGGAAAGTAGAGCCGTTTCGCTGGCTAGTCAGCACCAGCGTTAAGGCCAATGGTGATTGTCTGCAGAAGTACTATTTTTGGTGTGTTCGTTAAGAATTATGGTCTGAAATGATTTCACAGCATGATATGTGTGGGAGCATCGGAGAAGTATGAAACAATGATATTGATTCTCTTGTAAGGATAAATTGCGCTATGCCAATTATGCCGAGATTTTCCAAAATCGTATTATTGGTTTCGCTTATTGCGTGAGACGAAATGAGAGTTATGCTATACGTGAGACAAAAGTAGCATTAGGGATTATGCTATATTACTCAACGTTTTCGGCCAGGGGCCTCCTGACGATGGCTCCTGGCCGAAACGTTGAGTAATATAGCATAATCCCTAACCCTACTTTTCATGTAAACTCAGCACCTCCTGGTATATTGAGAGTCGTACATTTCGTCTCACGCAATGTCTAAAACCCAGGAACACTTAAGAGCCATTCTTCGTTGTATTAAACAATGGCTTCATTTATACCATATTTCCATTTGATGTATCACCATGAAGCATGTCAATATATCTAATTGACTGGCTCCTTTTCATTTTGTTCTGATTTGCACTACTAGCAAGTATGCAACATTTTTATGCTAGTCTTCTTCGACAAGTTGATGAAAATACATTGCATTTAAAGTGAGTGGTGTAGGTACTACGTTTATTACATGCTGCAATAAATTATAAGTTGCAAAAAAATGAGCCAGACTCACTTCAACAAACTTTTCTTATGTATTGACAAAATGTCAATAATGATATAGCAATTAATTGTCTTGCTAATCGACTGCACTGTGAAAATATTATCAGCACGCGAAACAATACGAAAACAGTTATCGGTGTGGGACAATTGAATTTCCATATCGGGCTTCGAGTTAGATAATGTGCATGCGTGGATGTTAGTTTTATTTGCACTTACGATTAGTCAATGCACACAGTCATTTGAATATGTCTAATAGAGTAGCTAGTATTGCGAGTTTCACATCACTGATAGTATAACCAGAGAGGAACGCTGCATCGCCATTTGCGCCTACGAATGGCATTGACGGGGATATTCATAAATAGAGGCCGCAAATATTGAACCTTGTGGGGCGCCATCTTTGACTTCGGCACAATCCGAGTGAACGCCACAAAAGACAGTTCTTTACTTTAACAATAACAATCTGCTTAAGCAATAGTATTTGGATGGTTTGAATGTTTACTCACGAATGCCACAGTGATTTGTTTTGAGGGAGGGGTAGAATCTCATATCGTGTGCAAAAGGCGTTCTTCATATCGAATCGTGATCCAACTGATCATATGATATAGAGTAACGAAAATATGTTTGCATGTTATGAACACCGACACGTAAGTTTATCAATTCAGTTATTGTGAATGCCACTTACGTGTCAGTGTAAGTGGCATTCACAATAACTGAATTGATTCCGGTGTACTATGCTGGGGCCGTGAAGGTCGCCTGCAGTTCTTGGCGCCCGCCAGCCGCCACGCGTCCCCGCTCTTAGACAACCACGCTATGCCGAGACGCAGTTTGTTTGCAGAAGCAGGCGACGGATGACAAGAGCAGCCGTTGGCTGGGGTCGGGCGCAGCGTGCAGACGGATAGCTGGGGTCGGGTGGAGCAGGCCGGTACTATGCCTCCTCCGGTTGTGCATTCATGCATTCGAAATGTGTCTGGTACACCCACGCGCCACGCGGGTATAGCTAGCTGATGGGCGTAGCCCGAATGCCGACGAAGTCTGGCTCTCAACTAGTAAACCATTGGTTTTCCTGTAGTCAGACCCATGGCCCGTGCCCAGCGAACAGAAAGGTAGCTGCTGCTGCTGAATAAGCTTCAAGTATCTGCGACGAATCCGGACTACTTAATGCGCATCTCTCTCTCCCCCAGCACCCTCCGGAGACGGACGTCCCACAGCCTGGCAGCAGACACTCCACATAAGTCATGCATGTACCGTTACAACTGCGTGCCACAGCTGCGTCACAGTTGCGTGACACAAGACGCAACTGCGTATGCGAGCTGCACTGTGTGACGCAATGTGTCCGGACGCAACAACACACGGCGGGCGGCGCTCCAGAGCTGGGTCGGCGGCACGGTCACGGCCTGAGCGCGTGCTTGCTGTCTGCCGGGCGCGCAACGTCACGTGTCACGCGCCCTTCACAACACGACCGGAAGCGGCGCGCCAAGCATCGCGACACAGCCCAGACCACCGCCGCAGCGTCGTAGCGCGGGTGGGAGTTGCGCCTGTTCGCCGAATGCCGGGGAAATGCCTCCTGCGCGGTGCGCCATTCGATGCCAGATTACTTTTGTAAGGAAGCTATCAGATGTGGCGGGCTGGGTTTATGTCAACAAGCTGCAGTGTTCACGTTTATATAGCTGAATAGGCGCAACTCCTAACTGACGTCAAATCCACCAATGCGCCGGTCGGATTCACGTCATATTGACGATTGACGTCACAGTCCATAAACTACTAAACTTGCTAGTTTAACTATGAATGTTGACTCCCTAGTAGCTCATAACGAAATATGGCTGACGGCAGGTGAAAGTCCTAAATGTTGGCTATCCAACGTACACAATTTCTTTACGATAAGGTCATCGTGCTACGTGAGTGTCACAGGGGTCCTGAGAGGACGGGTCGTCGGCCGCTCATAGGAATAACATGTAAAACCGAGATCTTTTCACCAGTTTTAGCGCTCCTGATGTACCCGTACCTACATACAATACGTCTTTATGACGTCCCCCGTTGTAAATGTTCACCGATGTTGGTGAAGAGTTAGAACAACGTAGCTTACTTTCTGGCCATGTCAAAAGAAGTATCATCAGTGATGTTGGAGAGGATGAGAAACGGGAACGACGGGTGATCGCTGCCTGAAAATTCTTTGATCCGGAGTGTGCCAGACCAAGATTCGCAGATTGACAGACGGGGCAAATAAAAACGCAGTAAATATAACTGCATGGTATTGTGTTCGTCCTCACGGCCTGACTCCAACACGTGATCAGCGGGGCGAACGATAGCCTCAATCATCTCTGTAGTCTCAATCATCTCAATCATCTCACACATCGTGCACCTTAGAATATCCGCCACTTGAAACGAAATGTTACGCTGAAACGGATTGGAAGCGCTTATTTTGGGGCCAACAATTCAGTGCAAAATAGCTGACAGGTGACAACACACGGCACCTCATCAAGTCATAACGTGTTCAGACTTAGCACGCGCCCTGGAGGGGGTTGGGGCGAAGTACGCCCACCCCTCCGGTTTTTCATACATAACTCCAGATTTTACCGGTCGATATACGCCATTTTTTGCGTACCAGCTTGGAAATGATCGGCGGGTCCTTTACGGTAAGGAAAACGGAAATCATGCAAACATTTTCGAGTTATGGGGCATTAGAGTTAAAAAAAATATTAGCGCCAAATCACAAAAATCGGCGATTCCCGTATATCGGCAAAAGGGAAGTGTTCTTCGCAACACTAGCGACTTGTTTGATGTATATTGTTATTCTACATAGTTTCAAGGTCATGTTATGTTACCGAGGTCAAGTCAGGTCAAGTTCATGTCAGGTTAATGGAACCAAACATGGTCAACTGGAATGTTGTCATAAATGCAAATGACTGTCATGCGATTTATGTCACTTCGCATGTTACTCCCTGTTCATTCTGAAAACTACTATTTGTAATTGTGCACCTAAGCGTTTCGATACTTTATTCATGTATTTCACTCCTTTCTTTGCGAAGCCGATTGCGCAGAGCCGCCCGACGGAGCAGTCGGGCGGGCGAGCTGGTTCCGGTAACTGGAACAGGTAACTAACCCGATGAAGTGTTGCTATGTAGGTGACCTGAGATCAAAGCCGGGTCTAGCATCTGTATTGCATCATTAGTGATGTCCAAAACATCATTGATGCCCATTTTGGAGCATTTAAATACAATCACAGCGATCCATAACAATGACGGGCCAAGCCACGCAAAACGAGAACATTTCGACATATGTGACCTCATTCGACCTTGAAGATATTGACCTAAGGTCATGCAATTTGCACACACTATAGAGTTCACTACCGTACCCATCCACTCCACGAATTTCGTTACTCTAGCTTTAATAGGAGCCAAGATCTTAGAGGGGCGGAATCCGCCCCCGCCCCCTACAGGGTGCCTCGTAATTCTCAAAGGCCCTCCAGGGTGCGTGTAAAGAGCCACAAGGGCCCATCCTGAATATAATTCGATGATTAGTTCTTTTCTTCCCATGTTTTCTGGTGGCTAAGAAATCCGAATAACCGCTGTCCTTTGATGCACCTCATCTCTTTGGTTAGATACGCTCCCAGATTAATCACCGATCTAAGGCTCTAGTTAAGTGTTCTTTTTTGGACCTTTCAGGTTATTTAGTGCCCGGTCTTTTTGTTCCTTTTCTAGGACCATATCGATTTTTGACGGCCCCAGCCTGTTTTTAATTCCCCATGCGGTCTCAAAGCCTCGCTGTGCATTGAGTGACCCATTGTGTGTTCTTTTTACTGCCGGTGAGGTTTTTTTAGAGCTGCAACGCATGCTTCAATGACATGCCGCTTTTTGCCAGACTTGGTACGCTTTGGAGTGCCCGGGGCATTTTCGTCCTCCAGTTGAGTTCTTAAGGTTCCGCTGTGCATATTTGGGGTTCCTCGCTCAAATGTGTGGGACCTCAGCACGATATTGTGGGATCCGGGATAAGTTATCGGGGTCCCGTCGCTACTTTTCGAGCCTAGGCGAGTGGTTCCGGACGGATCTGACGCCAGTTTTCTGTACTCGACGCATTTTGGATGACTTCTGAATTATGTAAAGTCCTAACCACGGCCTGATTTGTCGGGCCTCCGGTAACATTTGTACGCCTCGCCGCGATTGTTTAAGCTCTGGTACGTTTTTCGGTGCCGAATGCTATTTGTCAAGCCATCTGGTGGTACATCTGGACTAAGGAGCGATTTACCTGGTTCGGACGTATATTTTCAGAAACCTCTATTTTGGAGAGCTCCGGCTTGATTTCTGTCGGGTTCCCATGCGTTTTTTTTACCACGTGCTTATTCGGTGCCATCGACACCAATTTTTTGGAGACACGAGGGGAATTTCTTTTCCGGCTTACGGCCTCCTCTCATTTTATTGGGCCTCCCTTCCCGTATTGAGACTCCATTGCAATGTTGGGGGCCTCCGTGCCAATTTTTGGCACTCTCTTGATTTCTGGGGTCTCCTACCCTCCCCTAGGTGACTTCTTTTTCAAATTATGGGCCTCCTCCTGGAGGCTCCTAATTTCTAGAATCTCTTTTTCGTCTCGTGGGCCTCCTTTTCGTCGTGGAGCCTTCGTTTCGTCCTGTGGGTCTCCTTTTCGTCCTGGGGGCCTCCTTTTCGTCCTGGGAGCCTCCTTTTCGTCGTGGAGGGCCTCCTTTTCGTCCTGGAGGGCCTCCCTTTCGTCCTGGGGGCCTCTTTTTCATCATGGGGGCCTCATTTTCGTCCTGGATGCCTCTTTTTCGTCCTGGGGGTCTCATTTCCGTCCTGGGGGCCTCCTTTTCGTCCTGGGAGCCTCCTTTTCGTCGTGGAGGGCCTCCTTTTCGTCCTGGAGGGCCTCCTTTTCGTCCTGGAGGTCACCCTTTTCGTGCTGGAGTGCCTCCTTTTCGTTCTGGGGGCCTCCTTTTCGTCCTGGAGGGCCTCCTCTTTGTCCTGGAGGGCATCTTTTTCGTTCTGGAGGGCCTCCTTTTCGTCCTGAGGCCTCCTTTTCGTCCTGAGGGTCTCATTTTCGTCCTGAGGGGCTTCCTTTTCGTCCTGCGGGCCCCCTTTTCGTTCTGGGGCCTCCTCAAATTTCAGGGGGCGGCGCCCCCAGTCTCACGGCAGGGGGAAATTTCCCCCGCTACCCACCCGTTGGCGACGCCCCTGGGTGTCTCACGCGCACCAGAAATGTAGAACCGCGCCTGCAGGGAAGGGCAGACGACATCGTACACATTACCAATATATTCCACTTATGATCGCTCAGAAATCCACTAAAATTTGAACTTGTCGACTTTTTGCGAGGTATGTATAGTACGGAAGGAGGAAAATGAGACACGGAATGGAAGGCATGACAAATATTCGTGTGATGTCTGGCTAGCTGCTCAAGAAGTTGCCTGATATAATAATAAATATACAATGTCCAGCAAATGGTCCTCCAAACCATCGGTCCTTAACGGTGTAGGGAGTAACATGCGAAGTGACATCAATTGCGTAACAGTCATTTGCATTTATGACAACATTCCAGTTGACCAAGTTTGGTTCCATTAACCTGTTATCAACTTGGCCTGACATGACCTCGGTGACCTAGCATGACTTTGAAAATATGTAGCTTAACAATATACATCAAACAAGTCGCTAGTGTTAACAAGAACACTTCCCTTTTGCCAATATACGGGAAGCGCACTAGCGCCGATTTTTTAGGTCGCCTTACGAAATTATTTCACCTTAACGGCCCCTAACTAAAAAAAGTTTCGGCCGATCTAGGTTTGCTTGCTTTAAACAACGAGCCTGTCATTTCAATGACATATATCGACCGGTAAAATCAGGAGTTATACACGAAAATACGGAGGGGTGGGCGGATTTCGCCCCCCCCCAGCCCTCCAGGGCGCGTGTTAAATATGAAGCGCAATGATGTTTGTTCGTTTATAGTGTTTTTTTACGCACTTTATGCACGATCACGGCTAATGGAGCCGCTCACACTGTTTCACCTGTGGGCCGCGGGATTGATAAATGTCCCGAGTGGTGCGAGTGGGAGAGCTACGATGTGATATGTGCGGCATTTTCTTTGTGATGGATTGCAGGGACGTTTTTTCACATATTCAAATGTGCCTATGTTGCTTTTTAGGTAATTTGCATGTCTCAGAAGTGGGAGGTCCAGTTACCATTGCTGCCCCTCCCCACATTAAAAAGTGGGAGTGCCATGAACCCCTGCCCCTCCCCTCTGTCCCTACGCCTATGCTGGCACGATTCTTCGAGCTCTTGATGCATTTTTGGTGCCTCACAACGTTTCTTTCCCGGGCCCGACGTTTTTTTTTTTGGAGGGGGAATGTAATTTTGTGGCCACAGAATGATATTCCGGGTAAATATTGATGTTTGGGAAGCTGGCTGCGACTTGTTTGGCTCAAGCCCGACATTTTGGGCCTGCAAAATGATTTTCAAAAGCAACGGCGCTACTTTTTATGGTCTAAGTGCGACTGTTTGGGGTCTAAGTGCGACTTTTGGGGCCCAGTAGTCATTTGTTGGGACCCGTATCATTTGTGTGGCCTCGACACGTGTTTTTTTAACTAAGCACATTTCCAGGGTTGTGTAGGGGTTGCTGGGACTACGGTGATTTTCCATGCCCGGACTTGTTATTCCTTGTCCCAGCTTGATCTTTTCTTCGGCCGTCCTGATGAAACATTTGGGGCCCAGGCACGACCTGTCGAGTCACTGGCGTGATTTTTGGGGGCCGGGCGCGTCCTTTTGATCCCCCAGCATTTTTTTTCGTGGACCCGGCACGACTTTTCTGAGGCCTGGTGCGACTTTTTTGTGGAACCTAACGGTATTTCCAGTGTCCCGGTCCCACTTTCTGGAGTGCCCAGCGTAATTTTTAGGCCCCAGGACGATTTTTGTTGTCTCCAGTGTGATTCTCAGGGGCCTTGGCGATACTTGGGGGACGTAACATCATTTTCCGTGGTGTCTGTGACGTTTTTGGGCCGTTAATTTGATTTGTACAGATCCCGGTGCGATTTCGGGAACCACAGTGGGGTTTTAGGGATCCTGGCGCAAATGTTTCGAACGCCGACGCGATCCTTGGGCCCACAACCTCCCAGGTGGGTGGATGGTGACAACTGCCCACAATGCTCCCCCGTCGGTATGACACTGATCATAAGTGCATCATCAACCACATCACAACTACATCAACTACATCACCACTACATCGCAGAGTACACCACCACCATACATCATCAACTACATCCTCATACTCTCTAACTTACTGACTCCTACTCACACTCCCTGACGCAGGCTAGCCTTATCGATCGTTTACCATCACCTCCGATGTTTTGTTCTCTCATCGAAACGCGCGCCTCATCCCAGGCAGCATTTGTATTGCGGGTGCTGTCCCGACGGCGGAGATCGGGGAAGTCCGCTCGCCCCGATACCGGCGGCCGACGGCTGATGCCGCCGCTCCGGCGCCAGTAGGAATAACCCCACGTGCGCGGTACCCCTGCGTGGCACACTGGTGATTCGTGGTGAAGCACGGCCTCTGGCGCCTGGCCGCCACACCGGCACCGATAGGTGAGGCCCCACACTCCGCGGTGTCCATGTGTGGTGCAGCTGTTTACTCCGGTGAGTCAGAGATGATCTGGGAAGGCCGTGTTGACATACGCAGTGCGACGTTCTGAAAGGCATAGGAATATCCGAGGAAGTCACAAGCTGGACTTCCTGAGAGGGCTCGCCATCATTTTTTTCCAATGTCGGTGGCAGGCCTTATCCAACGAACACCAAAGTGAGCATAAGTGAATCGGAGCGACAAGTGGCGTGACCTAGGCGCTTTACAAACTCACGGGGATGCAATCCCTTAAATTTAAAGGAGAGATGGGTTGATTGATAATTTGGGCTTAAGTGTGCCCCAAATACACAGCCATTTTACGCCGATAGGTCACGCGAGTATGGAGTGGCTCTGATGTTCTTCTGGTAGGAATTGGGGAACATATTATTTTCGTATGTGTAAAGACGTATGTACATAGATGCATACATTATATAAATATGTACATATTACTTTTCTTATGCATTACATACATACATACACACACACACACATGTGTGTGTGTAATCACTAGGGGGCTCGGGGGACGTGTCCCCCTTCAATTTATGAAACGTGGCGATTTGTCCCCCTCAATTTTTTCCGTATCCCCCCCCCAAGCCTCAGCTACCTGAGTATCATCACTGCAAAACTATACTTCATCATGGATAAAGTGAAAATTTATCTGCAAGAGAATCACCACTAAAAGCCGATGTAGCAATCAACGAGCTTCACAGGCTATCTGTCGTCATAAAATCGCCGAATGGCAAAGCAGCAAATGTCAGAAATTTCTTCTTCCAGGCCATTCATTCAGGCCTTGACCATCTTCAGTTTTCGCTTTGATGGACAATTGTGCTCTACTAAGCAACAAATTAGCATTGTCGCAAGGCTTTATACGTCTTAGGCTGCATCCCTCTGCTTTTATATTGGGCATAACTTGAACACATGCGACTCTGGGTGTCCTTGGGTATTTTCAAGATCATTGAGGAAAGTCATGGGCAGCCTTAAGCACGTACGTCAAGTTAACGTCGTATTCGTATTCGTATTCAGCTACGAGTTCGCCAGAGGTGCATTTGTATTGGCATCGGCATTCAGCGACGGGTTTATGATCGTTCGAACCAATTACCACAAACGCTTGTACTGAACACGCTGGAACGAACTACATAGGTCTCACATTACCACTTTAACGGTGAAGGTTCAACGCGAACTGGATTCTTCGGTCGCCTCCTTTTTTCGTTTTCACCCAAACTTGCCCAAATCGGATATCAAGCAACAGTCTGTGGTGAACAATCCTGCAGCATTTTAAATCGGTACATTCAAGGTCTAGCTTCTAGGTCAACGGTTAGTTTCATTTATTAGATGGCAATATTAAAGCTATATCGACCAAACGCCAGGTTCGGTTGCCATCGCTTGAATTTACATCAAATAGGGCCCATTTGATGGACGTCATTCGACGTGGCTTGCTATGCAGCATCAGAAAGCTAAGCAATCGAATTATTTATCAAGACTAAGCTGATTCTTCGGTTGACATAAAACAACGTTTTCTGTCAAACCTATCCAAATTTGGCATCAAGTTACAGACAGTGGTGAACACTCGAGTAACATTTCAAACCCGGACATGCCAATGTCAAAAGTTTGATTGGGTTCTTCGATGTCATCGCGTTTCGTCACTATGGCTTCAATTTACAGGAAACGGATGTTATTTAACGCCGCTTGTTGTGCGGCATCAGATAGTTGATATTTCGAAATAATCTCGACGGGTCAAAATTAAAGCTGATTTCTTCGGTCGCCTCATATTCTTTTTCTGGTTTTCGCCCAAGCCTACCCAGATCCATTATCAAGCGACAGCCCGTCGTGAACCCTTGAGTACCATTTTTAAACCGGGATACAGCGCTTTATCAGGTCATTACTTGCTCCAGTTAGCGGAACCGGGTCGCCCGTCCGACTGCTCCGTTGAGCGGCTCGGCGCAATCGGATTCGCGAAGAAATGAGTGAAGTATATGAATACATTATTGAGACGCTTAGGTACACAATGACAAGAAGTAGTTTTCAAGAGGTGTAGGGAGTAACATGCAAAGTGACATCAATCGCATGACGGTCATCTTCATTAATGACAACATTCCAGTTGATCAAGTTTTGTCCCATTAACCTGTCATGGACTTAACGTGACTTGACCTTGGTGTCGAAACATGACTTTGGAACCACATAGCATGACAATACACATGAAATAAATCGCTAGTGTCGCCAAAAAAAAAACACTTCCCTTTTGCCAATGTACGGGAAGCGCATCAGCGGCGATTTTTGTTGTCTGACGCTGCGAATTTTTTTTTACTTTAACGGCCCCAAACTCCAGAAATCTTAGGCAGATTTCCGTTTTCTGGCTGTAAACAACGCGCCAGTCATTTCTAAGCAGGTACGCAAAGAATGGCCTAAATCGGCCGGTAAAACATGGAGTTATGTGTGAACAACCGGAAATCCATGCCGGAAATCCCGGAAGACCCGGAAATCCATGCCGTTCGGCATTCCCATGGTGTGGCGGGAGGGAAAGGCTCATACCACCGACTGCTATTTTTGTATGACAGATCTGAAAGGAGTAAATCGAAAGAAACAGAAGCATATAAAATATTCAGATGTGCCATCAGCTATCAAGCCAGTCCCTCATGGTCTAGATGGAGTCATCTTCCGACTCTAGTGGGGATGAAATGGACGCAGACGCGTCTGGTGCATATGAACCGACCGAGAACGATCGACCGGTACCGTTGAACCAAGCTGAGCTCAATGACCTAACGAGGGACCTGAACTTGTTCAAGGAATCTGCTCAGCTGCTGGTTCACGGCTCCGCGAGAAACGTTTGCTGGCGCCTGAAACGACATTCTTTTGGAATCGGAATCGCGAAAAAGAATTCAGAGAATACTTTACCTTCGACGAAGAACATTCTCTAGTCTACTGCAACAACATCGCGGGCCTAGTAGAAGCAAAGGGTACAGAGTACAACCCGGCAGAATGGAGGCTGTTCATAGACTCCTCGAGTAGGAGCCTGAAGGCAGTTCTTCTGAACAACGGCAATAAGTTCGCGTCGATTCCTGTTGGACACTCCGTGCAACTGAGGGAAACGCATAACAGCATGTAGCATTTGCTGTCTGCTTTGAACTACAAAGAGCATGGTTGGCTGATCTGTGGTGACCTAAGGTAGTAGGTCTTGTCCTTGGGCTGCAGGGCGGCTACACGAAATATCCATGCCTTCTATGCCTCTGGGACAAACGGGCTGGCAAACAGCACTATGTACAACGTGACTGGCCATCCAGGCATACACTTGAACCTGGCTCCCACAACGTGCAGTCACGCCCCCTGGTTGAACCACAGAAAATCCTACTTCCACCACTCCATATCAAACTCGGTTTGATGAAAAATTTTGTGAAAGCACTGGATAAAGAAGGACGAGGATTTGCATTTTTTGGACAGAAATTTCCTCATGTGAGTAGAGAGAAGCTGAAGGCTGGTGTATTCGACAGTCATCAGATAAGGGAGCTCATGAAGGATACTCGATTCGAAGAATGTCTGGAACAGTCTGAGCTCTCTGCATGGTTGGCCTTGAAGTCAATCATCACCAACTTCCTGGGTAATCACAGAAGTGCGGAATACGTGAAGGTCGTCGATGAGTTGATGGACAGTTTTCAGCAACTTGGTGCTCGAATGTCGGTAAAAATGCACTTCCTTAGGTCCCATCTAGAATACTTCCCAGATAGCTGTGGAGATTGTAGTGAAGAGCAGGGAGAACGCTTCCACAAAGACATACGGATGATGGAAGAACGCTACCAAGGTCGGTGGGATGTGAACTTTCTGGCGGACTTTTGTTGGTGCCTGAAGAGAGATGTCCCATCTGCTCAACACAGTCGGAAGTCCCTGAAAAGGCCATTTATTCCGCAGTAGTGTGTACTGTTGGGATGTGCTCTGAATACACTTATGGTCCATCTGTTTGGAGTTTAAACCTTTATTTATGCTTCTGTCGGATTCACCAGTAAACCAGTCAGAGCAATGTTTTGGTTCATATGAGAGAAAGAACATATTTAAAAAATTGAGCTAATCGAGCAAAACGGATGCCATTATCGGAATCAGGATGAAAAACTGACCTAAAAACAACTGAGACACCCTTGATCTTATAAATCACGCAGACCAGTGTTATTTTGGAGACAGCTGCTAATGTGGTCAGATAAACAGCAGGTCAGGGTTTTTGCACTGTGGAAATAGTGGGAATACAACAAATATGCAACAGGTTTAATGGTTCTAGCTTACCATGCAAAAGATTGGCAACTTTTAAATACTTTTTTTCATTTTTTTCCTTGAACATAGGTAAGCCTGTTGTTGCTGCCAACATAATTTGGCATAAGTCATGGTGAGTGTATACTACAGTGCATTTGCCAGCATTGCTATTAAACCACAAAATAATGGGATGATGGACACCTTCCGAATCCATCCCAAACATCTCATGCAAATCCTAGGCACGCCACTAGGGGCAGGTGAGGGGGCTGATGCCAAAATTCGAAAGCTCCCTCCCCCAAATCGGTGGACTAGATCCGCCAGTGCTGCCACACCAAACTAACTCTGGATAAGCTACATATCAATCTCCTGACGAACATGAGAGGCAATGATCACCATGTCACGTGATACACACGTAATTATTTGGCGTGCACAAATGGCGAAATCCTTAACATAAACGTGGTCTAAGTCCTTTGATGCGTTGATTCTGAACATCAATACAAATCGACGGTTCAAGGAGACAATATAATTATTGAGGAGGCCAGTGGTCCCATATGCATATGCAAAGTAACACCCCTGGTGCCACCTATTGAGCATTTTGCAAAGGTAAACTTGCATCGGTCAGTTGAAACTAATGGCGCCACAATGCGCCAGTAAAGCGACGTCCTTGTGGAACGAGGCCAGGTGCGTAGTCCGAATTTTAAGGGGGCGACCAAAGCATTTCATGAAAAGGAACCGTTTTCTGCGTGTGAAGCGCATCTGAAAATGACATTGAAAAAGTGACTGAAATCCAAGTATTTTTTTTTTGGGGGGGGGGGGCGAGAATTAGGGGGCAGCCCCACCCCACAACCGCACGCCTCTGGCACACTGCCGATCGTTTGGGGAAGGTTTCAGTAAGATCGAGCCAGCGGTTGCCGAAGTCGGCCATGTCTGTGAGGAAATATTTTTTTTTTTTCTGCGATTTGGTGAACTTTGACTTGCCCAAGGCCACACAAGTGCAAACCGCACGCCTCTGCCACACGGCCAATCGTTTGGTGAAAGTTTCATTAATATTGATCCAGCGGTTACCGATGTCGGCAATGTCTGCGAGGAAATTTTTTTTTTCGGCGATTTGGTGACCGTTGACTTGACCCAAGGCCACGCAAGTGCAAACTGCATGTCTCTGGCAGACGGCCGATCGTTTGGTGAAGGTTTCCTGAAGATCGAGCCAGCCGTTACTGATATTTGCCATGTCCGTGAGCCAAAAATTGTATATTTCTTCTATTTGGTGACCTCTGGCATGACCCAAGGTCACAAAAGTCCAAACCGCACGCCTCTGGTATACGGGCGATCGTTTAGTGTAGGTTTCCTGAAGATCGAGCCAGCGGTTGCCGAGATCGACCATGTCTGCGAGATGGTGCCTGTCAAATGGTTTATGTAAGGTGGTTTCTGTTTTTTTAGGCCCTCCCTCTTGCGGGCCGGAAAATAACCTGTTGCTTGGCTCTCCGGAAAATATAACGAAAATTGGCACTGGCGGAGGAGCGGTGTCATAGTTCAATATCGGGTGGGACGGTTTGATATTGCCTTTGATTACGCATAGGCAGGTAAGGTAGGTACCTACCTACTAAGTAGTGACTTGCATAGTGTCCCGTATGCTTAGATTTGAGGTGTACAGATGCAGCTGAATCTGTTGTATCTGTGCCCAAAAAATGAACACAGATGCAGACATCACTCTAGAAAATGACGCAGCTATAGCTAAAGGATGTAATGAACATTTGACAGAAATTTCACCAAAATTGAGAGAACGAATTCCTGAAAGCAACATCAATGCTTTGGAATATATGCACACATACCCAGGTATATCAATGGAGCTATTAGCAGTATCAGAAAACAATTTAGATACAATAATTGCTTCTTTAAAAAATGTTGGGTCTAGAATTGACGGAATAAATCTAGGATCTTTAAACAGTCATATAGTTCAATATTACCACACTTAACCCATATCATTAACTTATGTCTGAATGGTGGGATCTTCCCCAAGCCATTCAAAGTTGCTGTTGTAAATCCTGTCTACAAAAAAGGTGACCCATCAACATTTAGTAACTACAGACCAATTAGTATTCTTCCATATATATACAAAATATTAGAAAAGATAATCTACAACCAACTCTTGGAACATTTCACCTTACATAACCCACTTTCAGACAAGCAATTTGGTATCAGAAAAAAGAGGTCAACACACATGCCTCTACTCTTAATACAGAGCCTGATTACTAAAGGATTTGAAAATAATGAATATGTTGTAGGAATTTACCTCAACTTGAGAAAGGAGTTTGATACTGTTGACAAAGAAATATTGTGTGAAAAAAATTGAAAAATATGGTGTAATTATCAAAATAATAGTCATATTTATCAGGAAGAGCACATGCTACTACAATAAATAACAGTACCTCTACTTTCAGAAAAATTGAAATGGGTATGCCACAAGGCTCAATTTTAGACCCCTTACTCTTTATAATATATATAAATGATATTGTAAATTTACATGTAGAATGCGAAACATTTCTATATGCTGATGATACTGCCATTTTTTAAAAAGCACAGACTATACAGAGCTTCATCACAAGATCACAAATTCCTTGCCAAAATTTTTGCAATGGCTGCATTAAAATCTTTTGTCATTAAATGAATCCAAAGTTGTATACCAGATATATAACAATTGCAAAACAGAGATTGATATCCAGATTGAATTTAATGGAATTTATTTTTTACATCAGAATCCAGTACCTTGGTGTATACATAGATGAAATTTTTTAATTTGCATCTGATATCAATGTCAAACAAGCAGTGTCTCAAACATGATCAGTTGCAACATAGGAATCATATGAAAAATTAAATATCTCCTAGGGAAAAATCGCCTCAAATTGTATAATGCATTAATTCTTCCATATATAAATTATTGCTGTTTTCTCTGGGGTGCAAACTATGCTAATCAGACATACAAATTTTTGTTACTTCAGAGAAGAATGATGCATATTATTGAGGGTGTATTTCCTCCCCAGAGTGCAAACCCTATCTTTAAGAAATACAACATTTTAAAAGTCCCAGATCTAGCAAAACTTCAAATGATGCTTATTATGCAAAAATTCATTCATCATCAGCTACCTCATTCTATCAGACCCCTTTTCACAGAGTTGCTTGACTCCCCATATTCCACAAGATAACAAAACCATTTCCAGCATATATATTCAAACAAAAATTGTCGTCTCTTCACCATAGAATGTTTTGGACCCAATCTTTGGAACTCCATCATAGCAAAGCATTTTCTGCATTCAGAGATACCAAATTCTAAGACTGTTCTAAAAAATCACATTAAGGCATACTTCTTGAGCAGATGTTAAAATACTTAGCAGTTAATTGTTTCTGTGTGTGTATGTTTGTACAGGGATGCTGGCATGTGAGTGTAGGTGTGTGTGTGTATGTGTGCTGGGGTGTTGTCATGTGATTATGTGTGTGTGTGTGTGTTTGCACTTAACCACATATAAAGTTGAAAACATCCAACCACTGGTTCCTCCCACATTCCACCAAGCAACAAACCCATGCTTAGCTGGATGGAGTTGTGGGAGGAGCCAAAGTTAAAATATAACTACAAATCAGGAGTGCTCACCACCATCTGGCCACAAACCAGCTGCTAACATTATAGTTTAGACCCTAATTTCTTGTTGGAGGGATCCAGGGTCAGTCATATGCCTCCTTTGGGTATGACTACTAACAGCATTCTTTATTATTAGTTCTACTGCTCTAATACCTGTTGCTTTGTATGCTTGTTTACTTGTTTTCCATTTCTTAGCTGGGAGTGCAGAGACTTTACTGTTTATTTTATGGTGTTAACATATGGTGCTTGCAGTCATTTGGTAAGGGGAGGGGGCACTCCTGGTCACCTGATCCTGGGTGGCGGACATAAAAAGGACTATGCATAGCTGGGGATAATGTGCTGCTACCTGACAATGTTATGAACCATTTTCAACTCTAATTCCTATCTTTCCATTTCATTTTTCATCTGCATAAGTTGTGCAAGTAAACAACTAAAATGGTATTGTAGTTTAAGGTTTTTAAGCTTAATGGGATTGTATTTTGGAGTTCCATCATTTCCTGGACCAACAACAATTTGACATTCATAGTGGAGGTTCCATGGAGGATCATCTACTGCTAACATATCAGACTGTCTCTATGTGGATGGATGGGGGCTATATGGTGGATATAATTTTCTTAGACTTGTTGCGACCAAGTGGGATGATTCAAGTGTGCGGCCTGGACCATGTCGGGTCTCGGGTGGTTGTGGCTCGGGGTAGCAGACCCAGCCTCCCCACACTGGCACACCTCCTATTGGCGTGTGCCCTCCTGCCCCACGTCCTGGTATGCAGGACGTCGTCCCGACCTCTCTCCAGGTCGTGGAGGCACGACCAACCTCCCGCCGTGGGCCCACCTCCCGCCGTGGGTCCTCGCCGTGTGGGCTATCCTCCCAGCTCGGGGCTGCCCCGTGCTGCTGATTCTCCTGGCGCGGTTCCGCGACCTTTTGTTGGTCGTGATGTGTGTCGGACAGGGTTAAAATAATGGTTTTTCGTTAGGTGTGAGATGTCGAAACGAGCACAGCAGGATGCCGAAATTTGCCATGAAATTAGTGTCATTTAAAATGCTTTTGATGTCTTTCAGACTCAAATTTCAGCCAATGGTGCATGCACATATGACTGCACCTTTATTATTTGTTCTGATATTCATAATTTAGGAAGAGCTATATTCGGGATAGGGAGAATAATCCTATGCTATAAACTGGCAGTGTTTGCCAAATCACATCATAGATAATCCCTTTACCTGAAACTGTGTTGTGAAATATTCTTGTATTACCATTCCTTATCGAGAGCATTGTCACGATACTTGTGAGATACTATTAGAAAGTAGACATGAAGACTTCATAAGCCCCCATCAAGGAGCAGGATGTCAATATTTTTTTTAGAAGGATGGCGATGGAGTGTTCAATAAGTGGTATATTCCACCCTATTTCCCGATTAATTTAACACTGGTGTCGGACGTCCGGCACTGGTCCGCCTCTTGGGGTGGGTCCCCATTCTGCCGTGGATCGTCCTTCTGGCGTGAAGCTTCCACTTCCCGTTGTGGACTCCCCTCTTCCCTGGATGGACGCACCTCTGCCCGTTGTGGACTCCCCTCTTCCTGGATGGACGTTCATCTGCCGGGTGTGGACTTCCCTCTAAAATGCCGCCATTATTTTTCATGCAACCCACTTGTGCGTGATATTCTAAGGTGCCTCACTGCTGTGCACCGCTTGGGACGGCGAGTGGTTCTGTGTTAGCTTCCTGGCCATGTTGGAATTGCTGGGAACGAGTTGGCGGACGCTGCGGCAAGGCGAGCAGCGCATTCCCCGTGCACCCGGTCGCTGCCGCTTCCCGCCAGATTACAGACAGACAGATTTCCGTCTTTCTCCTGGAAAAGTTGCAAACAATGTGGGACGAGACCAGTGCGAACAAGCTGCGAGGCATCAAGCCACGTTTGGAACCATGGGGTTTGTCCTATCATATGCATAGAAAAGAAGAGGTGACATTATGTCGCCTCCGCATAGGGCACACTTACGCCACGCACGGTTATCTGCTGTGCGGCGGCGACAGACCCCAGTGCGCTAGATGTTTATCACCACTGACAGTGCACCATGTTTTGATCTCGTGTCCTGCATACGCTGACGAGCGTCGACGTTACTTTGGATCTCTCCAGATGGTTTCGCTTGACAGCGTTCTTGGTGACAGCTCTGCCGTTATCCAATCGGGACAGTTGATTAATTTGTTTATTTGAAGTGTCTTTCTTAACCATATATGACTCATCGATATGTGTAATATGCAAACTTGGTAACAAAGCATAGCGACGAACTTCGGGACGACTGTTTCGCTTTTTGTCGGATGTTGCCTTCAAAACGATTTGCACACCTCACTGACGTGTCACCATACGCTCGGAACCAAGGCATGTCGTCCAACTGATTTTCGCTAAGCACTTACTCTTCTTTCACCGTTTCACTGATGTTACTCCCATTTCAAATACCACTAATGTGTGCTGGTGCTTGCTCTTTCTGTTTCACTGATGTGCGCCGCCCATTTCACTGTTTTGCCGGTGGTGCTCACGTTTTTTTTGTTATTGTTTCACATTGTTTTTTTCTTTTTTTTTTTTTTTTTTTTTTTTTTTTTTTTCCTTTTTTTTTTTTTTTTTTTTTTTTTTTTTTTTTAAAAAAATTTTAAATTTTTATTTTTTTTTTTTTTTTTGGGGGTTTTTAACAAAGGGGGGGAAGGCCCCTTACAAAAAAAAAATATTATAAAGGCTAAGGGGGCCCCTCACACTGTTTTGCCGGTGGGCCACGGGATTGGGAAGTGTCCCGAGCGGCGCTAGTGTCGAACCCGGGACCTTCGGTACCCAGAGCCCAACACCTTAACCACTCGGCCATCCCCCCTCTCTGCGCCCTTGACTACTCCGTCGTCGCCGTCCGCTGTCTCACGTGCCTCTGCCCCGCGTGGCCCCAGGCGCGACCATGGTGGAGTCGGCGGTGAGCACCAGCATCGAGTACGACTACCTGATCAAGCTGCTGGCGCTCGGCGACTCGGGCGTCGGGAAAACCTCCTTCCTGTGGCAGTACACGGACGGAATCTTCCACTCGCGCTTCATCTCCACCGTCGGCATCGACTTCCGGGAGAAGCGCCTGGTGAGCGTGGATATCGGTGTGCACTGCTGCATCTCCACCACCTGCCCGTCCCAATCTTGGCTAGCCGTGTCCGAGAGTTGTCCGAATTTCGTATGTTCAACATGGAACCAGTGTGGCTTCCTCTCCAGCACTTCGGTCTAGCTAAGCGACAACACGCGTGTTGCTGGGCCCTACAGTCGCCGTTACGTAATGCACGTGCGGCTGTCGGCTCGGAGCGGCGTGTCGCCCGTCGTGCTGACGCGCCGCCATTTCAGCTCTACCGCGCCAAAGATGAGAACGGCATCGCCCACGGCAAGAGTCAGCGGGTGCATCTGCAGCTGTGGGACACGGCCGGCCAGGAGAGGTGAGTGCCGGCCGCCCGCTGCCCGGCTGTGTAGAGGCTAGGCGCCATGTCGCTGTCGGGCGGCACTTGGCAGAGGCTGTAAGGTTCGCTGTCGCACACGTTGCTTGTGAATAGTATGCGGACGGAGCGGAGAACATCGGCGTCATTGTGTACGGTGCGCGCGTCATTGGAGTAACTGGATGCAGACTGAAAACTGACTATTAACAAGCAGAAAAGAAACAGCGATGTTAGTTTTTCTGTGCAGCCTGATTGGACATGTACTAAAGTAAAGCAAATGTGTATTTCGAATGTCATTAAATTCTATGTTTTGAGAAGTGTTATAAGCATTGAAATTACACTTCTTTTTTAGTGATTGCGACAGTCGTGCCAATTCTCCTCATCGTGGCTGATATGTGGCAGGCGAGCTATAATATATTTCCAACAGTACGAAGTCGCGTTGGTCGCCGATCCCGCCTGATGACGATATGTTGCCATCGGCTCCGTCTGCGTACGTAACCATAGATAGTTTACACGGATGGCTGCCAAGCCTGTGCTGACATCACAGCTTAGTGAATCTATTCAGATGCAAAACAGGGCAGTTTTGCCGAATTAGACTGTGATTCATACGGGACCGCGATAACCGAGAACCACCTCAGAGTAATTTTCGGTACTAAATTATGATTCAGCATCCATTTTTAACCCAAAAAGCGAGATAATGTTTGGTATAGGTTATTTGTAGGAGTATGGTCCACAAATGAGCCCTGTCGTTGTCCTGATACCCAAACGCTTACGAAACACGATAAAATCACGTGTGAAAAGCACGCACACCTTTCACTTCTCATGAGCTTGAATGGAGCCAGGGTTGTTAAACTGTGACACACTTGAGAAACGATAGTCACCTAACACTGTTTCCGTCCTCATATTTATTCATTTTAGTCTTCCATTAATCAAGAATTGGAGCAATTAGTGCAATATAAACACCTATGCATGGTGTCATGACGCCTTATCGACCTGACCTGAAACGACCTTTGGTTCGATTTTCTAACTATGCTATAGTCATTCATTTGCATGTGCCCAAGGCTTGAGCCGGTTGGCGGCGGCGGTTCGGGCCTATTCAAAACAGACCAATGGTGAGAGCAAAGCCTCTTGTCCAGGTGTCTGTCCAGTTCAGCCACAAACAACCATCAATGTGGTCGGATGCCCATATTGACGACTTGATGCAAAGCAAGCCCATGAAAGGTGGCGAAAATTAGCACGTCAACTTTCTTCTTCACTCACAAAAATGAAAATCAATGGAGTCCAAGGGTTTCTCCGCTCCGTTTACAGTCGGTGAAAGTGTGTGCTATTATGCATTTTTCATCCCTGGATACTATGCGGAAACCAAAGCTCGAATTAATCATGGTTCGACCTTTGATGAATAAACTTGTATCGCAGCAGCTGTTGCAGCACATCCAGCCAGTCGCTTGTCTCGTCGCTTTTCTTAGTCGGCTGTCTAGTGGCTACTCTAGTTGCCAGCTTGTCGCTAGCTAGTCGGTACCGAGACGGGCATGCCTGGCCCGGCCAGGGTCTAACAACACGGTTGGAGTGCCAGCACAAGCCACTAACAGCATGTGGGACGGCGCGGGCGGCGCGCCTCTGGCCAATAACAGCTGACGCTCGGCGGCAGGTTTCGCAGTCTGACCACAGCCTTCTTCCGTGACGCCATGGGCTTCCTGTTGCTCTTCGACCTGAGTAGTGAGCAGTCGTTCCTGGCTATCCAGGGCTGGCTGGACCAGCTCAAGGTTAGCCGGTCTACGGCGGCCGCCCCACCGCTGTTCGTGCGGTGCCTGTGCTTGGTGTACGTGGTGGCCGGTGTCTGATGTTGGACGTGTCATGTCTGATGTATGCTGTTGTACGTGTCATGTCTGGTGCGTGTGATGTTCGGTGTCTGATGTTGGACGTGTCATGTCTGATGTATGCTGTTGTACGTGTCATGTCTGGTGCGTGTGATGTTCGGTGTCTGATGCTGGACGTGCCATGTCTAGTGCGTGTGGTGTTCGGTGTCTGGTGTGTGATGTGTGATGCTGGACGTGTCATGTCTGGTGCGTGTGGTGTTCGGTGTCTGGTGTGTGATGTGTGATGCTGGACGTGTCATGTCTGGTGCGTGTGGTGTTCGGTGTCTGGTGTGTGATGTGTGATGCTGGACGTGCCATGTCTGGTGCGTGTGGTGTTCGGTGTCTGGTGTGTGATGTGTGATGCTGGACGTGTCATGTCTGGTGCATGTGGTGTCGGATGTTTGTGGTGACTGCTGTGTGGAGGTGGGTGTTCGAGGTCGAGGGGTGGTGGTGTGGAAGTTGTGATCAGGGATAAAGGAGCGCCAGTGTCCAGACATTTGTCAGCTTTAGTAGAAACTAACACATAACAGGAGCCGGTTCCAACATCCTCAAAGAAAAGATCGGAATTTCATATAGGTTGTAGCAGAAAGCTATGAATGTCCAAATGAGAATGGGCCATTCTCATTTGGATGTGGAATCGTGCTGTTTGACATTGAACTACTCTGTGATTAAATGCTCAAGATTCACTGTAAAGTGCAAGCTAAGATTCTGATGTCATAGGTTGTAAAACTTATATTATCTCCATATTTGATTGCCCTAAGCTGCTCGTCTCCAATTTCTTTCAATTTTCTCTCCAATCATCTCATTTATCAATTTTATATCTACATTATCGATGTCTTCCTGGGTTCTTCGTGATTCGGTTCCAGTGACATCGTTTCCTTACATCCCATCTCAGGTGTCAGCGGTGCCCGAAAACAGCCGAACTATATACCAACGCACGTATTGCGTTGCTCAGCTGTTCAACTTATTCACGTTTTCGAACAAGGCTTTCGGTGTGTAGTTTCTTGCCGTTTTTTTTTTGCATGTTAACTGGCTGACGATCTGCTATCCAGTCCTTTGGTTTCCCTTTAGTCCGTGTGCCATTTTGTCCATTATTCTTCATATATGTGCCCTCTTTTCCTCAGTACGGGTGCCCTTCCTGCCGATTGGTCCACCCAGTGATTGTTCACTTCAGAAAAATAAAATTGATGGTGGTGGTGGGGAAGTCAGACCCGGAAGTCGGAGAGCGCCGGCGTGGTCAGGGTCGGAGATCAGGGAGCGGCGGAGTTGAGGTCAGGTTTAGATGTCAGGGAGCAGCGATGATGATCATGTTCTGAGGTCAGAGATCGGAGATGTAACGGCCATGGCGAGAGATTAGAGAGCGATTATGTGTAGGTCATACTCAGAGGCCAAGCAACGTTGGTGTGGAGAGCAGTGAGAGAGATCATGAAGGGGCGGTGCCTAGGTCAGGCTCAGAGGCCGGGGAGCTGTGATGTGGAGGACAATGCGAGAAGTCAGGGAGCGGGGGTGTATAGGTCAGGACCAGAGGTGTCAAAAATAATTTTTGTTTGGGCGCGATATATGGATTAAAACTTTGAATGTTCGATCTCGAAGATGGAAATGAAGTATCGAAATTGACATATGCAATGACTTGTAAGCACCAGAATAACACACATTAAGTGTTGCGCAGTGCCCAATAGCTCTACGCAAATCTGAAGCTTGCAAGATTAAATGTAGGCTGATTCTTATATATTGTGGATGCTTTCACGATGGTATCCGATATGTATATTTCCACGTTACGTGTTGTCTTCATCCACGATTTCGGAATTTGGACACAACTTCAGGGCCAATGGTCAGAGAGCGGCGATGTGGAGGTCAAGACGCAGGAGGTCGGGAGGTGGTGGTGTGGGTGTCCGGTGTCGCTGACGGACAGTGGTCGGTGTGGAGGTCGGGAGGTGGTGGTGTGGGTGTCCGGTGTCGCTGACAGACAGTGGTCGGTGTGGAGGTCAGGAGGTGGTGGTGTGGGTGTCCGGTGTCGCTGACAGACAGTGGTCGGTGTGGAGGTCGGGAGATGGTGGTCCGGTGTCGCTGACACAGTGGTTGGTGTGGAGGTCGGGAGGTGGTGGTGTGGGTGTCCGGTGTCGCTGACAGACAGTGGTCGGTGTGGAGGTCGGGAGATGGTGGTGTGGTGTCCGGTGTCGCTGACAGACAGTGGTCGGTGTGGAGGTCGGGAGATGGTGGTCCGGTGTCCTGACAGCAGTGGTCGGTGGAGGAGGGTGGTGTGGATGTCCGGTGTCGCTGACAGACAGTGGTCGGTGTGGAGGTCGGGAGATGGTGGTTGTCCGGTGTCGCTGACAGACAGTGGTCGGTGTGGAGGTCGGGAGGTGGTGGTGTGGATGTCCGGTGTCGCTGACAGACAGTGGTCGGTGTGGAGGTCGGGAGATGGTGGTGTGGGTGTCCGGTGTCGCTGACAGACAGTGGTCGGTGTGGAGGTCGGGAGATGGTGGTGTGGTGTCCGGTGTCGCTGACAGACAGTGGTCGGTGTGGAGGTCGGGAGTGGTGGTGTGGATGTCCGGTGTCGCTGACAGACAGTGGTCGGTGTGGAGGTCGGGAGATGGTGGTCCGGTGTCGCTGACAGACAGTGGTCGGTGTGGAGGTCGGGAGATGGTGGTCCGGTGTCGCTGACAGTGGTCGGTGTGGAGGTCGGGAGATGGTGGTCCGGTGTCGCTGACAGACAGTGGTCGGTGTGGAGGTCGGGAGGTGGTGGTGTGGATGTCCGGTGTCGCTGACAGACAGTGGTCGGTGTGGAGGTCGGGAGGTGGTGGTGTGGATGTCCGGTGTCGCTGACAGACAGTGGTCGGTGTGGAGGTCGGGAGATGGTGGTGTGGGTGTCCGGTGTCGCTGACAGACAGTGGTCGGTGTGGAGGTCGGGAGATGGTGGTGTGGTGTCCGGTGTCGCTGACAGACAGTGGTCGGTGTGGAGGTCGGGAGATGGTGGTGTGGGTGTCCGGTGTCGCTGACAGACAGTGGTCGGTGTGGAGGTCGGGAGATGGTGGTGTGGGTGTCCGGTGTCGCTGACAGACAGTGGTCGGTGTGGAGGTCGGGAGATGGTGGTGTGGGTGTCCGGTGTCGCTGACAGACAGTGGTCGGTGTGGAGGTCGGGAGGTGGTGGTGTGGGTGTCCGGTGTCGCTGACAGACAGTGGTCGGTGTGGAGGTCGGGAGATGGTGGTGTCCGGTGTCGCTGACAGACAGTGGTCGGTGTGGAGGTCGGGAGATGGTGGTGTGGATGTCCGGTGTCGCTGACAGACAGTGGTCGGTGTGGAGGTCGGGAGATGGTGGTGTGGTGTCCGGTGTCGCTGACGACAGTGGTCGGTGTGGAGGTCGGAGATGGTGGTCCGGTGTCGCTGACGACAGTGGTCGGTGTGGAGGTCGGGGGTGGTGGTGGATGTCGGTGTCGCTGACAGACAGTGGTCGGTGTGGAGGTCGGGAGATTTGTTCCTACCAGTGAGGTCGTGGTGGTCGGTGTCGCTGACAGACAGTGGTTGGTGTGGAGGTCGGGAGGTGGTGGTGTGGATGTCCGGTGTCGCTGACAGACAGTGGTCGGTGTGGAGGTCGGGAGATGGTGGTGTGGGTGTCCGGTGTCGCTGACAGACAGTGGTCGGTGTGGAGGTCGGGAGATGGTGGTCCGGTGTCGCTGACAGACAGTGGTCGGTGTGGAGGTCGGGAGGTGGTGGGGTGGATGTCCGGTGTCGCTGACAGACAGTGGTCGGTGTGGAGGTCGGGAGGGGTGGTCCGGTGTCGCTGACAGACAGTGGTCGGTGTGGAGGTCGGGAGATGGTGGTGTGGATGTCCGGTGTCGCTGACAGTGGACGGTGTGCGGTGCCGCTGCGGTCGGCCGTGTGGCCAAGCAGGCCGCCAACCAAGATTGTAAATGTGTCCTCTGCGCAGCTGGCGAAGGCGTGTCTCGTCGAGGAAACTGTTTTTTTATTCCGAATATGGCTTCGAGTTACTGTTGTACTGTGAAGCTCATGCAGCAGCTTGGGCATCGTGTTGCCCCCTTCCCACAGCCAGACTTGTGCTGGACTCGAGTTGAATCGATAATCGACTCATGAATCAATCGTTTGTGGATGAGTCGCGAGTGGAATCGATTCTTTCCCCAAAATATATCTGAGTCGTGAGTTGAATCACATCTTTCTAAAATAATGAGTCGAATCATGAGTCAATCATTCAAATATCATGTGTGAGCAGTGCACACTGAATCATATGGCTCATGAGTCTGATGACACTGAGTCGGATCTGAATCGATTACAATTTTTGTCAGTCTGTCTGAGTCGCGAGTTGAATCAGATCTCAAGATCTACGAGTCACATGTGAGTCGACTAAAAAATTTGAGTCGAGCACAAGTCTGCCCACGGCACTGCGGGTGATGCCAGAGGTAAAATGTTGGTGGTGTTTTATGCATCGTCGAAACACGCTATGTTGAAAGCCAGCATGTTTGTGCTCCTTGAGTGGCACTGTCTCCCTTCTCGCACTTCCAGCCACACATTGCGATCTCGTTGATTTTGTTCCGTGATGCCCCCAAGTTCGGAACTGAATGTGTCGTAGTAACCAGCTTGCTACCAGTTAAAAATATAACGCATATTTTATCATTGATGATGATAATCAAATGTTCGAAAACGTTCAGCGAAATAATATCCTCGTTTTAGTGATTCTGGAAGCCAACTCACTGAACAGCGAACACATAAGCAACAGCGAATTCGTATAAATTATAGCCTAAGCATATCATGTGGAGGGGATCGGCACCAATCACCATCATCAAATGCAGTCTTACGAAGAGGCTGAGGATATTTCCACTAGGTCACGTTGCGTTCACCGACCACTGTACGACAGACACACGCCTACTGCGACAGCCCTGACGTAGTGTTGTGCGACAACAAGGCCTATCATCAGGTGATGTTGCGCTCACTAACCACTGTTCGACAGACCCACGCCTACTGCGACAGCCCTGACGTAGTGTTGTGCGACAACAAGGCCTATCATCAGGTGATGTTGCGCTCACTAACCACTGTTCGACAGACCCACGCCTACTGCGACAGCCCTGACATAGTGCTGTGCGGCAACAAGGCCGACCTGGAACAGCGCGCTGTCAGCGAACAGCGGGCTCGAGCGACCGCCGACAAACACGGGTCAGTGCAGGTCCAGTGAACCACAGCCACCGGTCAGTACAGGTCCAGTGAACCACCAGCACTGGTCAGTACAGGTCCAGTGAACCACAGCCACTGGGCAGTACAGGTCCAGTGGTCCACATCCACTGGGCGGTACAGGTCCTGTGGACCACCAGCACGAGTCAGTGCAGATCCAGTGGACAACAATGGATCGGTGCAGATCTAGGGGACAACAACCAGTCAGTACGGGTGGACCACAAACAGGTCAGTACAGGTCCTGCGGACCACCATCATCTCCAAGCATTCCAACGGCCCGCACGGGCCCATACCATTCAGAACCACTAAACAACAACCACCATCAGGGGTCAGTGCAGGTTCAGTGGACTACAACCACCGGTACAGGTGGAACACAAACACATTTCGGTACAGGGCCAATGCACCACAACCACGGGTTAGTACAGGTCCAGCGGACCACAGCCACTGGTCAGTACAGGGCCAGTGGACCATAGCGACTGGCCAGTACCAGCGGCCTAGTGGTCGGCAGACAGTACAAGTCGATGCAAGTCCACTGGGCGACAAACGCGGGTCAATACAGGTTCAGTGGCCGACACACACTGGTTAACACACATCCAACTCTGGCCTCACGTCTGGGCGGCGTTCCCTGCAGCTGACGTGACACAGTGCGGTGGTGTGAACAATGACACTATTGCGGGAGGTGTTGACCGTATGTGTCCGTGTGAGGTGTTGACCGGCTAATGACCGTATTACGGGACAGTGTCGCCACCGAAGACCGTGTTGCGTGGGTGGTGTCGTCACCAGCCGCTGTGTTGCAGGGATGGTGTCGCTACCAATGGCTCCGTCGCAGGACGTTGTCGCCACCTAGATAAAGACATAAAGCATAAGATTGTGCAACTTGAGCCACAAGGGCCCTTCTTGGTTGCACTCACACGAACCAGTTGCCCACCAAATCTGTAAATCAGCCCTCCCTGTAATACTGAAAAGCAAGCCCTCTATTCTTATAATGATTGTCTATGCTGTTTTTAAAGATGTTCAATATGCTGCTACTGACAATGTTTTCTGGCAGTGGTTCCAGTGTTCTACTACCCTGTTGGTGAAGAAAGTTTGCCTTAACCTTGTTCTGCTGGGGTTAACTTTAATTTTGAATTGATGACCTCTAATGGGATCATTTCTATTCAATTCAAACATTTCCCCAAGGTATCCCCTCTCCAGACCATGGACAAATTTAAAGACCTCGATGAGATCTCCTCTCAGAGGAGATCTCAAAGACGTCCTGCAACATGCCCACCTGTGATCATGTTGCAGGACGTCGTCACCACCAGTGGCCGCGTTGCAGGACGTTGTCGCCACCAGTGGCCGCGTTGCTGGACGTTGTCGCCACAGTGGCCGTTGCGCGCGTTGTCGCCACCATGGCCGCGTTGCAGGACGTTGTCGCCACCAGTGGCCGCGTTGCAGGACGTTGTCGCCACCAGTGGCCGTGTTGCAGGACGTTGTCGCCACCAGTGGCCGTGTTGCAGGACGTTGTCGCCACCAGTGGCCGTGTTGCAGGACGTTGTCGCCACCAGTGGCCGCGTTGCGGGACGTTGTCGCCACCAGTGGCCGCGTTGCGGGACGTTGTCGCCACCAGCCGCTGTATTGCAGGCTGCCGTACATCGAGACGTCGGCGGCGACGGGCCAGAACGTGCGCGCCGCCGTCGACCTGCTGCTGTCGGCCGTGATGCGGCGGATGGAGGCGGCCGCCGACCAGGCCACCCTGCCGGGCCGGCGCGGCCGGGCGCCAGACGTGGCGCACCTGCAGCTCACGCCCGACGAGCCGACACGCTGCGCCTGCTGATGGCCGCCACGGCCGGCCGGCGTCGCAGGACAGACAGCCGCCTAGTGTCGCAGACCGGCCGCCCAGTGTCGCACAGTCGGCCGCCTGTCGCAGACCGGCCGCCCATTGTCGCAGACCGGCCGCCCAGTTCGCAACCCGCCTGTCGCACGCCGCCTGTCGCACCGACCGCCCTGTCGCAGACCGACCGCCCATGTCGCAGACCGGCCGCCTGTCGCAGACCGGCCGCCCATTGTCGCAGACCGGCCGCCTGTCGCAGAGTCGGCGCACCGACGCGGTGTCCGACTGACGTGCAGTCACGGCATCTTTCGACTGTCGCATAACCGGCTGAACACTGTCGCAGAACCAGCTGAGCACTGTCGCAGGACCAGCTGAGCACTGTCGCAGGACCAGCTGAGCACTGTCGCAGGACCAGCTGAGCACTGTCGCAGGACCATCTGAGCACTGTCGCAGGACCAGCTAAACTGCAGGACAGCGAGCACTTCCAGGACCAAGCCACCAACAGAGCACGTCGCAGGACCAGCTGAACACTGTCGCAGGACCAGCTGAACACTGTCGCAGGACCAGCTGAGCACTGTCGCAGGACCAGCTGGTCTGCTGGTCAGACTGCGATGACCCGTCGTGAGGCGCAGCTTTCCGCTTCGCGGCCGCCGCGGCCCCGGCTGTTGGCCTCAAGTGCAATTACTGTCTGGCTGTCCTCGTCCTGCTATAGGTGTAGCCAGCAGCTGCCACTGCTGTCCGGTTGGGCCATGTACCTGTTGTCCACCTGGGCCAGCTACCGAGCCCGGTATGTACCGGCGGTCCGGCCAGCCGGGCATCACCGCCTGCTACCTAGCCCGGTATGTACCGGCGGTCCGGCCAGCCGGGCATCACCGCCTGCTACCTAGCCCGGTATGTACCGGCGGTCAGGCCAGCCGGGCATCACCGCCTGCTACCTAGCCCGGTATGTACCGGCGGTCAGGCCAGCCAGCCATCACCGCCTGCTACCTAGCCCGGTATGTACCGGCGGTCAGGCCAGCCAGCCATCACCGCCTGCTACCTAGCCCGGTATGTACCGGCGGTCAGGCCAGCCAGCCATCACCGCCTGCTACCTAGCCCGGTATGTACCGGCGGTCAGGCCAGCCGGGCATCACCGCCTGCTACCTAGCCCGGTATGTACCGGCGGTCAGGCAGCCAGCATCCGCCTATTACTCGCCCGGTATGTACCGGCGGTCAGGCCAGCCGGGCATCACCGCCTGCTACCTAGCCCGGTATGTACCGGCGGTCAGGCCAGCCGGCCATCACCGCCTGCTACCTAGCCCGGTATGTACCGGCGGTCAGGCCAGCCAGCCATCACCGCCTGCTACCTAGCCCGGTATGTACCGGCGGTCAGGCCAGCCGGCCATCACCGCCTGCTACCTAGCCCGGTATGTACCGGCGGTCAGGCCAGCCAGCCATCACCGCCTGCTACCTAGCCCGGTATGTACCGGCGGTCAGGCCAGCCGGGCATCACCGCCTGCTACCTAGCCCGGTATGTACCGGCGGTCCGGCCAGCCGGGCATCACCGCCTGCTACCTAGCCCGGTATGCACCGGCGGTCCGGCCAGCCAGCCATCACCGCCTGCTACCTAGCCCGGTATGTACCGGCGGTCAGGCCACCCGGGCATCACCGCCTGCTACCTAGCCCGGTATGTACCGGCGGTCAGGCCAGCCAGCCATCACCGCCTGCTACCTAGCCCGGTATGCACCGGCGGTCTGGTCAGCCAGCCATCACCGCCTGCTGCCTAGCCCGGTATGTGCCGGCGGTCAGGCCAGCCGGGTGGATCGCCTGCAGAAGCCAGCAGCCGTATTAAGTTCTGGCGTCTCCCTATTGATGTTACGGCCTTTGTATCGACACACGCCGGTGCCGTTTGGGATGTGTGACCTGTGGGTGTGCGGTGGTGGTGGTAGTCCGCTTTGCCGTCGCGCGAGCGGAGACGCCGCAGAGTGGTTATTTGGATGCCCACGAAAAATAATTGTCGCGTCGTTCTTGTTAGATAGTCGTGATTTCAGCCGCTCGATTGTCCGAACCTTGTTCTCGCGCCGAGACCCTATTTTGTTGTCCATTTTGCTGTATCCCTGGCACGTGGCAGGGATGGAGAGGAATGCAGTTGTAAGGGCACTCATGTGCGTACAATGAAGCTCAACTTTATTACGGTCGTCGGGGAATTAGTTGTTAGGCACCTCGTCTTCGGTGCCTAACAACTAGGCACCACGACCTAGTTGTTAGGTCGTGGTGTTGACCGTCTGTTCGTTATTTGGGCTTGATGGCCCACTTGCCTTGATCATACAGCGCCCCAGCACGAACTCTTGAAAAGTGGGTATGCAGTATACAAAATATTTGCACTTATGCGCGTTTGACATATAAATGGTGATCCTTATTATGCTCAGATTTTCGATAAGTTCATTTTCACACCATATGGTATGCATCATTCGAAGTTCATGTTCCAGCGGCTGCTTCCTACATTTGTGCTTCCATGTGGAGTTGTATGGCGATGTTGACAATTGGTTCCGTTTAGCGAGTGCAATCGAAATCGGGGACATTTGGTTGTCGGGTGTTTTGCGCTCTGCGGTCTGCCATGCCAATCATTCCCGGCGTTGCTTACCAGCGCTGTTGTGCCGTGAAGCGGGATGGCTGCCGTCTTCCCGCTGGTGTTATCGGGAATAATGAAAACCACAAACCATTTCGTCGACTTTTAGCTGAAAATAGCACGCGCCAGAGTGCGACCGCTGACGACCCGGAGCAACGCGACCGCTATCTTGCACAAAGTCGACGCAAGGGAAACGCCAGTGTATTCCCGTACACATCTAACAGCAACAGCCGGCGCGTCAAAAGAGCGCCAGATCGCCGCCCCTGTACATAGCCTGCGGAGGCGGGGCGCCGCACGGACACGAGCCCACCTCGCGAGACAGTCGCCGCGCCGCAGCCTCCTCGTCGACTGACCGGGCGGGCGCTCGCCCACCGCAGCCTCGTGCACGGACTAGGCGCTGCCGCCGAGCGGCGCAGCGTACACCAAACAGCAAGCACGAGCGAGACGTGGGCGGCGCGTCGAGCGGACCGCACACGTCGCTCCGTGACGTGCGCGCGTCGCCGTCACGGCCCGCTCGACGCGCGCCGCAACGTCGAGATTAGTTGCGCCGCGCAGCGTGATCGCGACCGACTCGGCGCGCTACAGCGACAGCGTTACTCACAGTTAGCAGTGCGGCCATGACTCGACGAGGGGCGCAGGACGCCCGGCGGCTGAGACAGCAGCGAGCGCGCCGGTGAAGTGCAACGACAGAGGTCACCGTGGCGACATTCTGCACACCGACCACGTGACTGCACGCCCCGCGGCGGCGCAGAGCGGCCAGCTAGCGATCCCGGCCACACACGTCGGCAAAGCCGGTCTGTCCAGCCCCACGTGAATCGTCCCCAGGCGTCCCACACAGCCGGGGGCCATCCTACCCTGGTGTGAGACCATCCGACACAGCCGCGAGGTCATGCGAAACAGCCGTGTGAACCATGCGAAAGCCATGGGCATCATGCGAAACGGCCCCGAGGATCATGCGACGCATCCCCGGAGATAATACGGCACGGCGGCGTCGCTCCGAAACGCGCGGCGGCGAGGTTTGCTGCTGATTTGCGGGACTTCAGGGAGCCGCCACTGCCGGCGGCCGGCCGTCCAGCACCTCGTATCTGACTGTCCGCCACGCCGTTCCCTGCCGTCTTTGCCAGCCGGTCCACTAGTCCTTGCTGTCCTTGGGCGGGTGGACGAGCCAGCCGATGGCGATGTTGTCGAAGCCGCTGCTGAACAGATTGGGCCGGCCGGGCGCCGCCTCGTCGCTCCACGTCACCGAGCACACCATCCGACGGTGGCCCTGCGGCACAACACGGCGCACTGCTCAGCCATGTGTCACGTCGGCCCACCACAGCGTACGTCTGTCCGTGAATCGTTCCGCCGGTCTGCCAATGCTCACACAGTTCATCACAGAGTACGACTTGTCACATGTCTTGGCGGGCATGAGGTATGTGTCGCATAATTACACGATACACGGGGGAGTTATGGTGTGCATCAGACAGACACGTTGAAGGTGTGTCCATCACGGTGTTTGGCAGCCAACCCACCACACAGCACATCCATCTGTTCCATAGACTGGTTAGACCTTCGAATTTGCCTCCTTCAGCTTCGGGGGTAAGACTAGCAAGAACAGCACAAAATTATCTTTGCAACGCGTGCTGAGAAACCATGCAAATCAGCAAGCACAACCAGTTGGCACCGAATCTTACGTCATATCCATGGCACTAACACAGGCCCAATTGTTGCCAACTGCATCAAACTAAGTGCAACACGATGTTTCGCTTTCTGGTGTTGGTGAGAAGTTCGGGAAAGCCCTTACCCATCCCGGAACATACAGAACAGCCAGGCACTCATATTAATCACGTACACGCACACGCACACACGCACGCACGCACGCACCACGCACACGCACGCACGCACGCACGCACAAACGCGCGCACACAATCTCTGCACAGGAGGGCGAGTGCCCAGCACCCACCAGCCGGTTGGAGCGCGGCAGGCGCGCGATCCGCTGGCCGCCCAGGTCGTACAGCCGGATGTGGCGGTTGTCGAAGGGCAGCGCGATCACGTTGGCGGCCGACACGGCCAGTCGGTTGATGGCCGTGTCGCCGCGGATGGTGGCCAGCGGCGAGCGCATGTTCTTCAGGTCCCACACCTTGCAGCTGCGGTCGTCGCTGCCCGACACCACCTTGTCGTCGCGGCTGAACACGGCCGACGTCACCGTGCTGCCGACGGCACAGCACGCGTCACGACGGCGCTACCTAGCCGCGGCTGAACACGGCCGACGTCACCGTGCTGCCGACGGCACAGCACGCGTCACGACGGCGCTACCTAGCCGCGGCTGAACACGGCCGACGTCACCGTGCTGCCGGCGGCACAGCACGCGTCACGACGGCGCTACCTAGCCGCGGCTGAACACGGCCGACGTCACCGTGCTGCCGACGGCACAGCACGCGTCACGACGGCGCTACCTAGCCGCGGCTGAACACGGCCGACGTCACCGTGCTGCCGACGGCACAGCACGCGTCACGACGGCGCTGCCTACGCATGAGCTACGGCGACGGCGGTCGCTGCAGTGCTACGGCCCGGTCGCTGAGTGGCCCCAAATGACAGTGCTGTAGAGATGCTACATTAGTGCTGCATCAGCCCGGTGTTAAAATAATGTTTTTTTTTTGTTAGGCTTGAGATGTCGAAACGAACAAAGTAGGATGTCGAAATTTGCCATTGAATTAGTGTTATTATATACTTTTCATATCTTTGCGACTAAATTTTACTCAATGGCATACCTACTTATGAGTGTACCTTTATCTTCAACACTCCCTCCATTGCTGTAAATTGCAATTACCCCAACGATATCGGCTGTTGAAAGGCGATGGAGATCAGCACTTGGCTTCCGACCGCCTTACTCAGAAACAGCTAGAAGCACGGGTCGACGCAGAACGTCAATGCGCCTTGTAGCCTTTTCCGATCGCATGCCGTCGCGATCTATTACAGACTTGATGTCACATGACTCAACATACCGGCACCAACAGATGTGCATCGATGCTTTGGCACCATACTGTCACACGTGCACCCATCTCCAGCCACTCCTACTCACTCGGTGTGGCCCTGAAAGACGGACACGCAGGGGATGGGCTCGCGGAAGTCCCACAGCCGGAAGGTGGTGTCCTTGCTGGAGGTGACGACGAACCGGTGGTGCGGGTGGGCGCTGACGTGTGTCAGCTCCTGGTCGTGGCCGGCCAGCGTGTTGAGACTCTCGCCCGTGGTCACATCGAACAGCTGGGCGGTGCGGTCCCAGGAGGCGGTCACCACCTGTGGACAGGCGTCGTGGTCACAGAGGCACCGGTCGGCAGCAGAGGGTGCGGTCCCAGGAGGCGGTCACCACCTGTGGACGGGCGCCGTGGTCACAGAGGCACCGGTCGGCAGCAGAGGGTGCGGTCCCAGGAGGCGGTCACCACCTGTGGACGGGCGTCGTGGTCACAGAGGCACCGGTCGGCAGCAGAGGGTGCGGTCCCAGGAGGCGGTCACCACCTGTGGACGGGCGTCGTGGTCACAGAGGCACCGGTCGGCAGCAGAGGGTGCGGTCCCAGGAGGCGGTCACCACCTGTGGACGGGCGTCGTGGTCACAGAGGCACCGGTCGGCAGCAGAGGGTGCGGTCCCAGGAGGCGGTCACCACCTGTGGACAGGCGTCGTGGTCACAGAGGCACCGGTCGGCGGCAGGGGTGCGGTCCCAGGAGGTGGTCACCACCTGTGGACGGGCGCCGCGGTCACAGAGGCACCGGTCGGCAGCATAGGGTGCGGTCACCACCTGTGGACGGGCGCCGTGGTCAGCTGGCAGAGGCACCGGTCGGCAGCAGAGGGTGCGGTCCCAGGAGGCGGTCACCACCTGTGGACGGGCGTCGTGGTCACAGAGGCACCGGTCGGCAGCAGAGGGTGCGGTCCCAGGAGGCGGTCACCACCTGTGGACGGGCGCCGTGGTCAGCTGGCAGAGGCACCGGTCGGCAGCAGAGGGTGCGGTCCCAGGAGGCGGTCACCACCTGTGGACGGGCGCCGTGGTCACAGAGGCACCGGCCGGCAGCAAGGGTGCGGTCCCAGGAGGCGGTCACCACCTGTGGACGGGCGCCGTGGTCAAGAGGCACCGGTCGGCAGAGAGGGGTCCCGGCGGTCACCACCACGGCGCGGTAACGGGGAAGGGGAGGCGGTGGCACAGAGGCACCGGTGGCAGCAGAGGGTGCGGTCCCAGGAGGCGGTCACCACCTGTGGACGGGCGTCGTGGTCACAGAGGCACCGGCCGGCAGCAGGGTGCGGTCCCAGGAGGCGGTCACCACCTGTGGACGGGCGTCGTGGTCACAGAGGCACCGGTCGGCGGCGGTGCGGTCCCAGGAGGCGGTCACCACCTGTGGACGGGCGCCGTGGTCAGGGCAGAGGCACCGGTCGGCAGCAGGGGTGCGGTCCCAGGAGGCGGTCACCACCTGTGGACGGGCGTCGTGGTCAAGAGGCACCGGTCGGCAGCAGAGGGTGCGGTCCCAGGAGGCGGTCACCACCTGTGGACGGGCGCCGTGGTCACAGAGGCAGGTCGGCAGCAGAGGGTGCGGTCCCAGGAGGCGGTCACCACCTGTGGACGGGCGCCGTGGTCACAGAGGCACCGGTCGGCAGCAGAGGGTGCGGTCCCAGGGCGGTCACCACCTGTGGACGGGCGTCGTGGTCAAGAGGCACCGGCCGGCAGCAGAGGTGGGTCCAGAGGCGGTCACCACCTGTGGACAGGCGTCGTGGTCACAGAGGCACCGGCCGGCAGCAGGGTGCGGTCCCAGGAGCGGTCACCACCTGTGGACGGGCGTCGGGTCAAGAGCACGGTGGCGCAGGGGTGCGGTCCCAGGAGGCGGTCACCACCTGTGGACGGGCGCCGTGGTCAGCTGGCAGAGGCACCGGTCGGCAGCAGAGGGTGCGGTCCCAGGAGGCGGTCACCACCTGTGGACGGGCGTCGTGGTCACAGAGGCACCGGCCGGCAGCAGAGGGTGCGGTCCCAGGAGGCGGTCACCACCTGTGACGGGCGTCGTGGTCACAGAGGCACCGGTCGGCAGCAGAGGTGCGGTCCCAGAGCGGTCACCACTGTGGACGGGCGTCGTGGTCACAAGGCACCGGGGCAGCAGAGTGCGGTCCCAGGAGGCGGTCACCACCGGGACGGGCGTCGTGGTCACAGAGGCACCGGTCGGCAGCAGAGTGGTCCCAGGAGGCGGTCACCACCTGTGGACGGGGTCGGGAAGAGGCACGGTCGGCAGCAGTGCGGTCCGGGGTAGAGGTCGGAAGAAAAGGAGAGAGGAACGGACGGGAAAAGGAGAAGAGGCGGAAGGGGGTAGAGAAGGGACGGGGGGGTCAGGAGAGGACGGTCGGCAGCAGGAGGGGTCCCAGAGGCGGTCAACCGTGGACAGGCGCCGTGGTGAGAGGCAGGGGCGAGAGTGCGGCCGGAGGGTACACGGGAGGCGGGTCAAGAGGCACGGCCGGCAGCAGATGGGTCCCAGGAGGCGGTCACCACCTGTGACAGGCGTCGTGGTCAAGAGGCACGGTCGGCAGCAGGGTCGGTCCCAGGAGCGGTCACACCTGTGGACGGGCGTCGGTCAAAGGCACCGGTCGGCAGCAGAGTGGTGAGCGGTAAGGAGGGTGGAAGGGAGGGAGAATGGGCAGGAGGGTAACGGGACAGGCGGGAAACAGGTGGAGAGGGTGCGGTCCCAGGAGGCGGTCACATGGGAGGGCGTCGTGGTCAAGAGCACGTCGAGAAGGTCCCAGGCACCGGGGGCGTCGTGGTAAGACAGTCGGGAGGTGGCAGGAGGGGCAAGGACGTGGGCAGGCAGTCGGCAGAAGTGCGGTCCAGCGTCAAGTGACGGGCGTCGGGTCAAAGGCACCGGCGGCAGCAGAGTGCGGTCCCAGGAGGCGGTCACCACTGACGGGCGTCGTGGTCACAGAGGCACCGGTCGCAGCAGGCAGGCGGTCCCAGGACGGTCACCACCGGGAAGGCGCCGTGGCAGCCAGAGGCACGGTCGGCAGCAGAGTGCGGTCCCAGGAGGCGGAAGAAGTGGGAAAGAGAAGGGGGAAGGAAAAAGCAGAGGGTGCGGTCCCAGGAGGCGGTCCCACTGTGGACGGGCGCCGTGGTAGAGGCACGGCGGCGGGGTGCGGTCAGGAGGCGGTCACCACCTGTGGACAGGCGTCGTGGTCACAGAGGCACCGGCCGGCAGCGAGGGTGCGGTCCCAGGAGGCGGTCACCACCTGTGGACGGGCGTCGTGGTCACAGAGGCACCGGTCGGCAGCAGAGGGTGCGGTCCCAGGAGGCGGTCACCACCTGTGGACGGGCGCCGTGGTCAGCTGGCAGAGGCACCGGTCGGCAGCAGGGGTGCGGTCCCAGAGGCGGTCACCACCTGTGGACGGGCGTCGTGGTCACAGGCACCGGCCGGCCGGGCGGTCCCGGCTCCCGTGCGGCGGTGGTCGGCGGTGGGGGGCGGTGGCGGTCCGTGGCGGGCGCGTGTGGGCGGTGGCGCGGTGCGGTAGGAGGCGTACACAGGCGCCTGGTCACAGAGGCACCGGTGCGCGGGTGCGTAGGAGGCTACCTGTGGACGGGCGCACCGGCCGGCAGCAGGGGTGCGGTCCCAGGAGGCGGTCACCACCTGTGGACGGGCGTCATGGTCACAGAGGCACCGGTCGGCAGCAGGGCAGTGCGGTCCCAAAAGGCGGGTATCAGAATTTGGCGCAGGCGCTTTTTCTGCACTCTTCGCCGCTCACACAGACCTTGCTCTGGAAAATGACCGATCGTGTAACATCCCACTGGCTACTCACGTCGAAACTTTCTCGGGCACCAGCTCTCCGACGGGTGCCGGATTTTCGGAGGTACATCACCACCAGCAGGCGCATACTAGCCGGCGTTTGAGGGCATCTGCACACCGCTGTACCTGGTCTATGAAGCATTCGATGAGGTGAGTTAATTTCGAACCCGGGTCGGAAATGCTGAGCGTACGCTCGGGAGGACAAAAACAGTCGCATGGTTAATTATTTTACGCTACCACCTGATCGGCCTCGTCGCTCACGTGGCAGGGAGCCGTGCGAGGACCGGTCAAGGTCATCCAGTCTGCGTTTCCCCAGCGTGAAAGAAGGGCATGTGCGTCCACTCGCCCCTCCGGAGATGACATCCGAAAGAGCCGGATATTTCCAACGCTAGTTCAAACGGATCGGAACTTAAAGGCAAGAGCGGGTCGATTTGAGTTAACAGAAGGCACGTTTGAACGGATTGGATGTTACATTGGGATGAACGAGAGTGGGTTTCCTTCAAATGCTTAGATTAGCTCTCGTTGGATTTAGTTCAGATGTTATTGAACTTGAACACACCGGTTACATATTAATGCATGGCGTGGATATTCAGAGAACTCCAGACAGAAGACAGACATGAGACTACATCAAACACTTCTTACGATATTGTTGAACGGATAGATAAGAAACTGAGTGGCGAAACGGATCTATGCTAAAGATTGTGCTGAGGTCGGCTCGGTTTCGTGTCTCACGCCAAGTTGGATCAGGTTGATCAGGTTAGATCAGGTTAGATCAGATCAGGCCAGAGACAGCGTCGCAGCAGTAGCTGCTCGGCTCGATCGAGCAGAATCATGTCAGGGTAGCATAGGTGGCTCAGTTCAGTTCATGTCTTCTCACCACTGGTCAGGTCAGACAATGCGGGGCGGTGTAGGGGCTTGGTCCAGGTCCGGGTTTCCACGGACATGGCCAAAGTGGCCATTGTTAGTTAATAAACAAGGTCAGACAATGCGAAGTCTGTCGGACGGTATGACGCTCATCAGCACGTGTCCAGCCCACCAGTTCGGGTAGGATCAAATCAATCGATGGCTAAGCAGTGCCTCGAATTAGTGCCTGGGCGGTAACAGCGGCGGCGCGGCCAGGTCAGGCTGGGTCAGGTCATAGTCGGAGGCTCGGCAGTACCTGTTCGGCGCCGGCCAGCCAGTCGGCCGCGATGACCACTCCCGTGTGTCCGGACAGCTCCAGGATGGGCGTCCGCAGCACGTTACTGCCGTCCACCGGGCCCTCGCCAATGTCGTACAGGTCCGCCGGGTCCACCTCCTCCTCGGACGACATGGCCCTCTGTCGGTCAGGCATGGGTGCGTCAGCTGCTCACCAGGTCCAACCCCCTCCTCGGGCCGACCTCCTCAACTGCCTGCACCCCTGTCACGCTCAGCCGGCTCCCATGTCCGCGCGGTGGCTGTCCTCTATCATTTCTTTAGTCTCGCCCCCCCCCCCGCCACTCCTGCCCGGACCTCGATGTCAACGGGCCCTGCCTCCTTACCCCTCTCACTCACCTGTGCTCACGCTGGCACAGTCACTGCCGATGTGATCCCATACTCAGCCGGTGCCGATGTTCGCTTCCCCACTCACTCCTGGATTCATGTTGGCACCGTGTTCAGCCCGTCCCTTGAACAGCCTCACTCTCACCCCCTATCCATGTTGATTGTCCCTGTAACATGCTCCGCAATTCCCACTACTCTGATGTCCATATTGACACCACTTAATACACTCCCATAGAGTAATAAACTGTTGAAGAAATAGGGTGGAATATACCACTTATTGCACACTGGATCGACACCCTGCACAGAGAAGTATCGACATCGTGCTTCTTGGTCCGTCATTGCAAAGTCTTCATGCCTCGTTTATGCTCACCAAAATGGATCCGGGATCGTGATAACGAACATTTCGTAGTGCAATTCCAGGTAAAGGGATTACTTACGCTGTGCTAATGCTATGCAATGCCAGTTTATAGCATAGACATTTGCATCGTTATCTTTGATATTGGTATTCACAAATTATGTACCTCTCAAAACACACAAAGCAGGTAGTTATATGTGCGCAATTACCTGAAAACTGGGTATTATAAAGTACCCAAAGTATTATAAATATAATTATTTTCATGACAATTTCGATATCCTTCTGTACTCATTTCGACATGATTGTTGGTTTTTAGGACATGTCGACCGTCGAGTCATGTAGCGTCGCCAATCTCACGCCGATTACTCTCGGGTTAAGAGTAGCGACAGGTGAGACTCGAACCCACTCTCTTTCGATCGTGAGACGAGCAACTTACTCCTAGACTACTCGTCAACACTCATTTCGACATCTTACACCTGATAATTAAATATGTTAACACTGCTCCCACACCCCTGTTTCCATACAAACCGGCCCTGTCCCACAAAGCCCAACCCAATCAACCATTGAACTTAACTCCTGCTTCCGTGCTATCGGCTCCTGTCCCAAACATTCACCCATTCACCTTAACTCCTGCTTCCAGGGCTAAGGCTTCTGCCCCACATCCTAACCCCCTCGCCCACTCACCTACACTCTTGCTTCCATATTAGTGGTGGTGAATCGGTACTTTATGGCGCGCCGACTACTTGGGTTATTTTGCGACCATGTTTTCATGTTATGTGAATGTGTTTCATGTTATATAGTGCAATTATATCAGTGTATTTTTCCTCGTGTTTATCGCTTGCCCTTCCACCTCTTGGACGAGCTGTTTCGGCGGCGCTGGAGGGGCTGCTTGGATCTTAGCTTTTCTGAAGCTTCTGTGTCTTGGAAGAGTTGTCTAGGCTTCGCTGTGGCTACATTAGGTTACATTAAACTCTCATCTTTTTGGGTACTGCTTTTAGAATACACGAAGACCAATTCAACGAATGTCCAATTACGAAGTATCTTGACTTAATAATTGCAGTGTGCCACACTTGTCACAGGTTTTCTGGATCTACTCCATATTCAAGCAGGGGTGCAGTTCTTTATACATTTGATGGAGCCTGGCCCGGCCATTTTTGCCTTGGTCCCACGAACTGCTTGCTCTCTTAACTGGGGCGGGCCATAACACCCTATGGGGTGGGCCACACCAACCAAACTTGTAGTACACATTGCCTCCGTGCATTGGGCTCCGTAAACTGCGTAAACTTCGTAAACTTACTTAAAAAAATATATGACTGTGGTGCAATAATCTTATTGTGAACAAGCTGTGCAGTGGGGGGGGGGTCAGGGATAGATGGGTGGGCTTGGCGCTAGTAAGTGTGCATTGGTCAGATGCTGCATGATGGACACTTGGTAAGTAGTGGAGGAGCACGAATTGCAATTGTTTGAGAAGAGTGCCGACAACTGCTTTTCATGCCGTTGATATTCATGTCAACAAAGCCAGCCACATTGCCTCATTGAAGGAATAAACGAGAACATCGATGGACGTAAATGACAGACGAAGTGCAGCTACAGAACAATATAGCATAAAAATGGTTCACCTGAGGTGGTAAGAAACCTGTACTGTTTGCGAAAAGGATCAATTTCTTCGAGACTCAAGATATGATAATCAATTAGGTGGATAATTGATATGGCATATAGTACCTTCCCTTAGGAGAGGCCGGCCCTCTGGTTCTCGTGGGGCCTACATGTCCTGATGATTAGATGATTGTTTCCTCCCTTGATAGCATTAACTTAGATGGTCACGGCTCTTATTAACCCGAGCCGTCTTTCCGGTCAAATCCTCACACCCCGTCTCAGGGGGGGGCGGTTGAAGACCCCCCTCTAAAATCCAAACTAAGCCTCGCACGAAAACGAAAGAGGTGGCATCGGAAAGCGCTCGACGAGTAGGATCCGGGTCCACCCCTAAAAAAAATTCCCCATAAGTGACGTAACCAGGGGATAGATTTTCACGACTTTTCACGACCTACATTATATTTTTTTTTATTCTGGGGTGTTCATTTTGGGGGATATATGAAAAAAAAATGTAGTTGGAATGAAAAAAGGACAGCGAAATCTACCAGGGCTATGATTTTTTTGGCCACCCAATTTTTTAATTTGAAAATTTTGAGTTTTCAAGTTTCCTTTAATTTTCCTTTTCCAGTGGGTAGAGCAGACCGAGAAACGTTGTTGGAGGTCAACTTATACTAATAAAAATGCTTACTTTAGCCAGAATCCTGTGTTTGAACTGCATTATGGCAAATACGCAAAAATTATGTAGTCAAAAACGGGAAAAAATGAAAATTCAATTCGTACGTTTTATTGCATCCGTAAAGATAAGCAAACGCTGAAAGTTTCAGTAAAATATCTGCATAAGTTAAAGCGTGACGACTGGTTGAACTTTTTTGGAGGTGACTACACTTGACCTTGACTAACTCGTTGACCCTAGATGACCTGACCTAGAAATTTTGAATCAGTATGTGAAATTGATGTGGGAAAAGGTATGCCAAATATGGGCGCGCTACCGCGCGCCGTTCGTCCGCTAACCGCGAAAAACCTGAGGGGGCGGTTGAAGACCCCCGAGACGGGACGGGTTAAGTATTCAGCCTGCATGACATGTATTACCTTCAAGTTGACGCTCCTACTCCATCCTTCATGTTGATGCTCCCGCTCAATCCTTCCCCAGTGTCCACGTTCAAGGGACTCGCCTTCGTGTCCATGTCGACATCCCTACCCACCTCCGCCCCACTTACCCCTGTGTCCATGTTGACGGAACTCGCCTTCGTGTCCGTGTCGGCATCCCTACCCACCTCCGCCCCACTTACCCCTGTGTCCATGTTGACGGAACTCGCCTTCGTGTCCATGTCGGCATCCCCCCCCTCCCCCCACTTACCCCTGTGTCCATGTTGACGGAACTCGCCTTCGTGTCCGTGTCGGCATCCCTACCCACCTCCGCCCCACTTACCCCTGTGTCCATGTTGACGGAACTCGCCTTCGTGTCCGTGTCGGCATCCCTACCCACCTCCGCCCCACTTACCCCTGTGTCCATGTTGACGGAACTCGCCTTCGTGTCACGTGTCGGCATCCCTACCCACCTCCGCCCCACTTACCCCTGTGTCCATGTTGACGAAACTCGCCTTCGTGTCCGTGTCGGCATCCCTACCCACCTCCGCCCCACTTACCCCTGTGTCCATGTTGACGGAACTCGCCTTCGTGTCCGTGTCGGCATCCCTACCCACCTCCGCTCCACTTACCCCTGTGTCCATGTTGACGGAACTCGCCTTCGTGTCCGTGTCGGCATCCCTACCCACCTCCGCCCCACTTACCCCTGTGTCCATGTTGACGGCCGCCTGCCATACGTGAGCCGTCTGGTCGCCGGAGCCGGTCAGAACCAGGTCGCGGGTCGGGTGGAAACGCACCGAGTTGACGGAGCCGTCGTGGCCCTGATACTGCAGCAGACATCGGCCGGTGTCCACAGACCACACACACGCCGTGTGATCTGCGACACGGCCGGCCACGGTAATGGGCCACAGACCACACACACGCCGTGTGATCTGCGACACGGCCGGCCACGGTAAGTAATGGGCCACCGACCACACACACGCCGTGTGATCTGCGACACGGCCGGCCACACTCAGTAATGGGCCACCGACCACACACACGCCGTGTGATCTGCGACACGGCCGGCCACACTCAGTAATGGGCCACCGACCACACACGCACGCCGTGTGATCTGCGACACGGCCGGCCACGTCCACACCTGATCAGTAATGGGCCACAGACCACACACACGCCGTGTGATCTGCGACACGGCCGGCCACGGTAAGAAATGGGCCACCGACCACACGCACGCCGTGTGATCTGCGACACGGCCGGCCACGGTAGGTGATGGGCCACCGACCACACGCACGCCGTGTGATCTGCGACACGGCCGGTCACGGTAATGGGCCACAGACCACACACACGCCGTGTGATCTGCGACACGGCCGGCCACGGTAAGTAATGGGCCACAGACCACACACACGCCGTGTGATCTGCGACACGGCCGGCCACGGTAAGTAATGGGCCACCGACCACACACACGCCGTGTGATCTGCGACACGGCCGGCCACGGTAAGTGATGGGCCACAGACCACACACACGCCGTGTGATCTGCGACACGGCCGGCCACGGTAAGTGATGGGCCACAGACCACACACACGCCGTGTGATCTGCGACACGGCCGGCCACGGTAAGTAATGGGCCACCGACCACACACACGCCGTGTGATCTGCGACACGGCCGGCCACGGTAAGTGATGGGCCACAGACCACACACACGCCGTGTGATCTGCGACACGGCCGGTCACGGTAAGTAATGGGCCACCGACCACACACACGCCGTGTGATCTGCGACACGGCCGGCCACGGTAAGTGATGGGCCACCGACCACACACACGCCGTGTGATCTGCGACACGGCCGGTCACGGTAATGGGCCACCGACCACACACACGCCGTGTGATCTGCGACACGGCCGGCCACGGTAAGTAATGGGCCACCGACCACACACACGCCGTGTGATCTGCGACACGGCCGGCCACGGTAAGTGATGGGCCACCGACCACACGCACGCCGTGTGATCTGCGACACGGCCGGCCACACTCACCGACCACACCACGCCGTGTGATCTGCGACACGGCCGGCCACACTCAGTAATGGGCCACAGACCACACACGCCGTGTGATCTGCGACACGGCCGGCCACACTCAGTAATGGGCCACGACCACACACAGCCGTGTGATCTGCGGCACGGCCGGCCACGGTAAGTAATGGGCCACAGACCACACACACACGCCGTGTGATCTGCGACACGGCCGGCCACACTCAGTAATGGGCCACAGACCACACACGCCGTGTGATCTGCGACACGGCCGGCCACGGTAAGTGATGGGCCACAGACCACACACGCCGTGTGATCTGCGACACGGCCGGCCACGGTAAGTGATGGGCCACCGACCACACGCACGCCGTGTGATCTGCGACACGCCTGGTCACACTCAGTAACGATTCAAACATAATAACTTGACCCATCCTCCATCGTTGACGTGCTGTCCGTTAGAAAAGCGCTGGCATCATGCCTCCAACTCCACTCCGAATTAGGAGCAGTGCATGGCGGGCTGTCAGGATAAACTGCTTATTGGGGGGGGGATTCAGGGAGACACGTGGGATATCACAACAGGCTGCCAACAGCACCAGATTTAAATTCGGTGTTTCGCAGTAATTCAAAACTATACATTATTCACACCACGCAACTTAGTACTCGGGTTTAGTGCACCTGGACTACTATGGTTAAATCGCGCCCATAACTCGGATAGTCATCGAAATACGATTAGAGGAACTATCAAGCCTCTCATGGTAGGCACCGTCTGCGTGGTGCTATTGTGCTGTAGATTTAGCACATAGTGCATAATTCCCGTGTTGATCTTTGGTCGCCCCCTACCTCAGTGCCTGTTTGACGTGCCGCCCGTGCCGGACTGATCGACTGCTCGACTTGCTGCATTATATTCATTTTTTATTATTATTATTCTGTGATTTTTACCTTTTGTGCTGTGTTGTTTTATCTATTTGACGCGATGTCATAATAGCCACGAGTCAATTGTGGATGACATCAATAAGGTTTGTCTGTCTGTCTGTCTGTCTGTATGTCTGTCTGTCTGCCTGTCTATCAGTGAGGAGTATATATATCACTGAGAACGGAACTTCAGAGAGCAAGTACATAAGTCGTTTCGGTTGAACTTTGCTAGAAGTGTTGGAAAGAATATCACAAGGTTAATCTGCTTGTTCAAATAAGGAATCCAAATCCAAATCCAAAATGACGTCCACACTCATCAGCGTAGCGGACACGAGATTAAAACATGGGGAACTGTCAGTGGCAAACGACGTCTTGAACACAGAAGTGTGCTTCCACTGCAGAACACAACTGTGGGTTAGACCGTTACAAAATCGACGGATTAAAAAAAGAGTTGAAAATGTTATGCTCCGCAAGGCTGCCCCTATTATATGATTAAATCAACTTATCAGAGCACAAAACCAAGTTTCTGCGATGCTCACACTGTTGGCAACTTTTTGAAAATTTTGCATGCGAATTCATAATGTGTTGGTAATGGGACCTTCGTGAGGCAGTGTCCGTACGTAGATATACACTTGTTTGGTCGGGTTTATTTGACATGACATTGCCCCAGCGACATGGTCAGAAGACCCAGGCTATCTGCGTCTAAAACAGCGAGCCCAGATGTTGAGAATTGCCAACGACTGCGCGGAGCGCGGAATAGCCTTGATCCAGCGATACAACTCCGTGATCACGCGAGATGAGGATCAGAAGCAGTACCTGCTTCGCGTGGTGCACAAACGCAGTAAGAAGAAGCCGACGCCGTCTTAGATCAACATCAGGAAGTGTACGAGAGGAAAGGTCGCAACTAGCTTGGCGGCGGCGCGGAGATGGTCTCAGGCCTTGGAGACACCTGTGTAATGTGTATGATTTATACGGTACCGACTGTAGAAGTGTACACTGACTGCTGTACTGAATCAGGATAGGTATGTTTGTATTTGTGTTTGAATATATCCCTGGCCGGTAATGCACTTAGTTCCTTTCAGAAGCGTGCTTCACATTTTTTTACGGTGATAAGAAAAGTACCAATAGTATGCTAATGGCGATTTAGTGTATTCGATCCGTCCAAAACGTTCAAAAAGTTGCCAAGTCTGGGTAAGAGCCAGAGAGTTGAAATTTGGTCTCCAGACGTCTTTCATGATGGGTAATCGGGGCAACCTTGAGGAGCATGAAAATCGCGACCTCGATTTTTTGTAACGGTCTATTGTGGGTGGCATAAGCATGTCCTATGCAGAAGTGATATATATATTATATATTATATATATCATATGTATTATACATATCAGACGTATCATATCTATATATATATATATATATATATATATATATATATATATATATATATATATATATATACATATACATATAACCAACCCATACATATTGACAGAAAGGAGGGAGACAAAGAGGACGAGAACTTGTTATACAGGACAGTTGGTGGTATGCCGAGACACTGACCAGCTGACGCTGTGCCCAGCAAGTTCTGGCCGGGCCTGCCGACCGACACCTCCCAGACGCCGTCCTTGTGGGAGCGGTACTCGCGCACCAGCGCGCACACGGCCGACGCCGCTTTGAAGCTGGACACGATTTTGCTGGTCTGCTGCTTCAGCTTGTAGCCGGGTTTCAGCTTCAGAGCGGCGTGCGACATCACTGTCGATGGACAGGACAGCGATCACAAATGGCGACGTCACCACAGCTATGAACATGGCAGGGTGCCTCGCGCGAAGATGTGAAAATATTTGATTTTTTGGAGGACGAATATTATGAAAATGAATGAAAATGTGACTGTAACAAAAAAGGAGCAATAAAGGCACTGGGCTGTAGTATGGTCCGCACTACACACACACACACATACATACGATGCATTTAATCCTGAATGTTTTCGTGGTAGTGCAAGCGAATAGGGTAGGAGAGCAACATAGGTGATATATTAGGTTATATAGGTAATATACAACAAACTGTCACAATGCTAACTGTACAATTAGTGAGGTGACACAAGAGCAACAACAAAAAGACTTCTCCACCTCTCATCCCAGAGTGGTCAGCGGACATTCGCGTGGGCGAAGACGATCTGGACCCTTACACTTCTGTTTGCTTTTGACATTTCCGTCCGCATCGTCACAGCGGTCGCCCGGCTCGCGGTCCGGCTTCTCCTGCAGCAGCTCCAGCTCCTTGTGCACTAAAACACACCGCAATCGCAGCGATAGGCACTCGCATTGTGCGCACCAAAACAAACGGTGCGCTCACAGAAGCTCACGGTGCGTTCACAGAAACGCACGGTGTTTTCACTGAAACACAGTATGTGCCCCGAAACATTCATGTGGAACACCCACAACGTACAGATCAAAGGAAGCCATTTCTCTCGGCTGTATTCATTCCAGGCAATGCCTTGGCGCAAACTGCATTACGTCGAACCGAATGAGTAACTGTTGAAATGCTTCGGAGAGAAAAGACCATTGAGAAAGTTACATTAAGCTTTTAAACTAAAGGGAGAAGGGCAGCAACTCCAGAGGAAAGTTATTGTTCAGAAGGCGACATCAACGGAACTGCCTAAAACATCGCGGTTTTCACTACACTGAAGCGTGCAACAAGTATGCCAGAACAACTATAATACCCCCACCCCTATATGGGGCCACACACGGTCGATAGAATCAGGCGAGGTGCTGTCTCCATATCCAAACTTGTCCATTGCATCAGGACAGTAAGCAAACTAGTATGCAAAACAGGCATGCATTTGTGTGATGGAGGGGGACGATGCAAAGTGCGGAATAACATATAGCATCAAGATGCTTTGACAACTTACGTGCGATATTTTCCGCGCACACTGCTTCGAATTCCTTCTCAATTTGGAAGAAAAGTTCGTTTAAACGGGACCTGGAACACGTGATCGACAAATTATTAATATTTACATACAGTTCCAGTTGCGTTAACGTGCAACCACCACGTGAGATGCTCAATTTACAAACATTACTTTCTTATATAGCTTCTCAGTTGGGAAAATTCCACGGGGAGCTGAATTAGAAGCAACGTCAATGCTCGCCATCCGAGAGCAGAACCATTGGAATGGGAGGAGGGGCACGAAGTAGACGCATCAGCCATGGTCTCACACATCCCACAGAGCATCAATGACCCCACAGGTCGAGCGGAACAAGACGAACCAGCTGCGACACCGATACAGCACCTATCGGTCTTGACACAGCGCCGCGGTCAACTTTCTCTCACGGCTTCCACCGCACTTGCCAACACTAGACCAACTGCCGACACCCTGTGTAGAGACGCCGACGCCGTCGTTGGCGAAGAGGTGCGAGTCGCCACTGCGGCCGACCAGTCCGAGCGGCAGTCGGTCGGCGAGACCCGCCGCGGGTGCACGTCGACCGAGGACGCGACACAACAACCGCAGGACACGACGGTGTCCAGCGGGCTCGCCGACCCGACATAGACGGCGCCACGCTCAGCGACCACAGGCTAGTCATTCCTCCAGCCAGACGGAAGACGTCGTCACACCCGTCCACACGGCCGTTACACAGGACTTGCGAAGAGCATAGGCGCCCCAATACAGCTGCCGGCTACCGGGCGTGGACACAGCCGCAGAAGAATACAAAGCATCTGCCGGAATGCAGTGTCTACTTAGCCGCCACAGCTTCCGTGAAAAGTCCGCCGGCACGGATGTCCGACCTCTCCAGTGGCAACAGCTACATTACCATCTAGCTATGTTCCTATCCCGGACGTGGGGTGCACGCACGCACGCACGCACGCACGCACGCACACACACCACATATGCAATCACTCGGGGTACACAGTGGTCGACCACAGATGCACGTGCGCCTGTCATGCAGTCTTCTCCCACTTGGGACGTGCGAGCCGGGTCGACTCTGGTAACGGCCAGCCGCTCAATACCGAGCGCTTCCAGGCGCTCGCACACTGCGTTGGATTCCACCGCCACCGACGCCCGTCGCAGTGGCCGTGATCAGAGCCGCGGCAGTCGCAAAGGCCGTGTTTCAGTCACGCCTTCTCGGGACTTTCACAGCAGGCAGTCAATAAGTGCCCACGGAACTGCCGTGCAGGTCGGCGCCACTCCGCAGCAGGCCGACGTGCGGCAACGCTACTCTTGAACTACCAGGCGTACACAATCCAGTTGCTGACCCAATCACCGCACATAACTTTCTGACTAAACAGAAGTATGAACAGCTGATGCCAAAGCCAAAGCTGCTGACGTCTCGACATTTCCGAGTTGCTTTGCAGCAGGTCGGGCCTCGTTATTTTGACCGTTGTGAATGAGCAATGCCGCGTTGAAGCATGAATCCCTCCTCTCTTTGTAGATAGGTAAGAAGGGAGGGTTAGGCGTGACCACTCGGAAAGACCACACATCCTCTTTGGAACGGAGTATGCATAGGGGTAAGGAGAGAACATCACGAGGGACAGCAACTGATGGCATTGTGCTGACCTGATACCAGGGCAGGGTTCTAAAGTCAACCCAGCCCTGGATTTTGGCATCTAGAACCCACTTCAGGAAATCATCCTCTTTCTTGTTTTCAAGGATTGAACGATTGGATAATGTTGCTTGAAATGAGTGCAAACATATCGCTCTCTGACAAAACCAAAACATCACTGGCAAGTAAAAGGAGTTTATGACATTGCAAGCAAACAAAAAAGCAGTGTCTTCTCAGAGTCTGATGGTTCTAAAATTATCCTTTCCAAATCAAATATTGCAACACATAAATCCAGCCTGTGGCTGGTGGTGGTGGTGGTGATGGTGGTGGTGGGAGTGGGCAGGGGACAGCTGATATGACCAATACTGACCTCAGTCGAGGCGGCAGCACAGACTGGTCCGACTCGCTGTCGAGACGCCCGATGGGCCCGCAGGCGCCACCGCCGCCAGACTCCGGCTCGTGGTGACGCATGCGCGGCATCGAGATCTTGATCGAGCGTGGCGTCTTGGTGGTTGGGCCAGCTGTGTGAGGCATTTCCAGCGGCATGACGCCGCCGCCGCCGGTCTCACCTCTGTCAGTGATGGCCGGGAAATGATTCGCATGCTGTCGCAGGACACCCTGCTCCCTGACGCCATCACACAGACCGGCAACACGACAGCCCTAGTCGGGGCGGGGATGGCCGAGTGGTTAAGGTGTCGGGCTATGGATACCAAAGGTCCCGGGTTCGACTCTAGCGCCACTCAGGACATTTCCCAATCCTGCGGCCCACCGGCGAAACAGTGTGGGCGGCGCCATTAGCCGTGAATGTGCATAAAGTGTGTCGTGAACCAACCAATAAACAAACAAACAGACAGCCCTAGTCCAGGCAAACAACAGCAGTCCCGTCCAAAACAGCAGACGCCATCACCATTCTCAGGTTGCACACAACTTCACCTGGTCTTCCCATACCTGGCACCCAACACAAATTGAAATTAAAGATCAGTGGCACCATATTCATGACATGTGCTGTAAGAAAGGACAGTTGGTCCTTTTTCTCCTCTTATTAGAAAACACACCTGTGATTAGCATCAACAATATAAGGTTCCTCACAAAGAGCACAATGTAAACCATGCAAGTAATCTGGCAGGGTCATAAAGATTGTTGTAACATGACTGTGATGTTCACTGCTAGATAAATTGGTGGGGATTTTCTTCAAAATGAAAATATATTGCACATTGCACTGCATAAGCTTCAGGGGTCCAGATGTAAGTCTGTTTGCATGAAAGCACTGCTGATATTGATCTGTCTGCTTCACTTTGATGCTAGCTTGATATTCACCTTCCTTGCTCATGTTTGTGCATGCTGCCATCTAAATCAGTGCAAGTTCATAGTATTTGCCTGTTTGTATTCACATTGTATATTGCTGCAAGACTAATGTTGCCATAATTGTGTTGCCTGTTGCTTCCATTGCAAAATCACACATGTGCATGTGGGGGCAGAATGAGCATCTACATACAGAATTTGTCTTGCATGGGCAGTTAAGTTATGTAGTATTATTTCACATCAAGATACTTTTGATTCTTTTAATTTTATTTTCAAACTCAATGTTTTTCAATGTGATTAAGACAATATAATCAGTCATTTCCTACTCAAATGATTACTTTTAAGTTTGGAAAGAAATACAGAAACATAATCTTCACTCTATGCATATACCTAGCCAATGTCATATAATAATTCATGCCTGGTGTTTCACAGATATGATAAATAACAATTCAACACTTCATACACAATTCAATACTCTTTCACCTCAAAAACCATATCTATGTTCCTGGCTTGATTACACATTCATTCCAGACACAGAACATTTGCAACCACATGCATCCAGAACACTCAATCAAGGCTGGAAGTTCCCTGTGATGCTGTTAGTGTCAACTGTAGAGCTAACAATGTTTGCCAAGATGTGATGGTGTCACAGTACCTTTGGAGATCAAGGTAAAATCTGAGTCTTTGGAATTGTAAAATATAATGTTGTTGATGTGGTGGTGGATTGGAGACTGGAGTTTAAGGGTGCATCAACATCTATAATCATTTTGTGCCCAGATGTTTTTGATGTGGTGAAGACAATGCAACAGTTGATTTTTTTCAGCAAATGCTTACTTTAAGTCAATGGTGGTCAAAACAATTAATCACATCATATGCAAGATGCAAAGAAAATGTGCTCTGCTCATAGATAATATCCATTCATATATACTTTTTTAATTATTTATTAAAGCAGAAAAGTCAGCAGACAAGCCACACAAAACCATGCATATCTGTATATGGATGATTGCTTCGTACCAGCTGCACTCCAGTACCTGACAAACTTATTAAGCCTTCCCTTGAGAATGATCATGCAAGTCTATACTTTTCTAGCAATAGTGTCATTCCCAGTGAGGCTATTTGCTCAAATCATATCAGGATCTGCCATTATTTGTTTTTGAAGGAGTTCCACAGTCACAAGATACATAATTTATCTTTCAAAGTATCAAAGCTTTATAAGCAGCAGTCTGAGCACCACACTGATTAGTCCAATTCTATTGAGGTAAAATATGTTTTGATTCATTGATTATTTGGGCTTTGGGGCACACCAACAGCTACTGGTTATGTAGTGTCCAAGGTACAAATAGGTGAGCCACAGTCCAGACCAACCCATTCAGGTATCTAACTTCCTGCAGTATCAAGTCATAAAATACAGTTAATATTGGTTGGTTTGTTATTTGAGCTTATGGGTGCATCAACTGCATTGGTCATGCAGCACCCATAAACACAGTTACCATCAAAGCACATTTCCTCCATATGATACCTATGATATAGGTGATCACTTGTAGTGACTGCCATTCACTCAAAAATAGTAATTTGTGGAGAAAATGAGTGGTAGGATCATCTTAATCCTGTTAAGTTTTCAAAAAGATTCCCAAAAAACAAGTTGCATTGCTCTGCAAATTTGCTGACTATGTTCAGCAATGGTACATTTTCTTTTGTATTTTGAATGCTACTTTTTATGCTTTCAGGTACATAGGTACCTACCCAACCAGGGTTAAAATATTGGTTTTTTGTTAGGTGTGAATGTCAAAACGAGCATAGCAGGATGTAAAAATTTGACATGAAATAAGCATAACTTAAAATGCTTTTGATTATATTTGATTATGCTTATATTAAAATTTGAGTTGATGGTGTAGGTAATTATGGCTGTACCTTTATCACTTGTCTTGAGATTCATAATTTAAGAAGTTAGTTAGTTATTTGGGTTTTAGGGCTCATCAACTGCAGTGGTTATACAGTGCCCATCATAATTTAAGAAGAGCTATATTCAGGCTAGTGACAATAATACCTGCAATAAACTGGTATTGTATGCCATATTGCACTATACACCACCCCTTTACCTGAAATCACATTGCCAAATGTTCATGTAACACCATTCCCTATTGAGGGCATGCATGTGCTATTTATAAACAAGATAAGTATCTCATTCTTGTAACAGTACTGTCAGAAAGGAGACAAATGCTTCATGCCAAGGAGCAGGATGCTGATACTTCTGGGAGAAGGATGTCGATTGAGTGTTCAGAAAGTGGCATATTCCACTCTATTTCACGAATAATTTTTGACTGTACCCAACTCCCAGCCACTTGTAGGTGATATATAGTCTCCCAACTGAAAAGGATGCTGCGATTTGCTGAGGAAATGGGTGGTCACATCATACTAAGCAAAATTATAAACATTTCAATGGAAAAAGAATGCTTAAGAGATCAAAAATAAACTTGAACTGCAAAAATACATACCTACCCACCTACCTACCTACCCCTAACTCTGACATACCTACCTCGGCCCGCTGTAGGTGTCGGGTGAAAGCTATCCTATAGCCTGCGGGATGGTACGAAGAATTAGAAATTGTACATTTAACTCTTGCTTATATACAGGCACAACTATTCTTCATATAACAATCACAACTTATGAAAACTGATCCATCACGAACAGCGGCAACTCAGCCCCGCAGCAAACATGGGCGCCACCAACCAAGGCCATGTTGATACTAAGGAAGGCAGGAGGACGAAGAAATCGGGGCCCTCCAATATTGTTTGGCAATCGGTGACGTCACATGGGCTGGACAATTGCTCAGCCCCGTAGACGTCCCAGCCAAACTTCCATGTTTTCCATACATTTCCGGTATTAAACACGATCGAAATTGAACACAATCATGTTCATTTGAAAGCTTGAAGAATCTTGTCCATAAATATGAGCCGAATTTTTTGTCCATAAATATGAGCCGCTATCTAAGAATTTGAGAAAATGAGTGCCCCTAAAACGCTGCATTCGTGATGGTCTTCGCCTAATTCGCAGCCTAACTGAGAATGATAAAATAACAGCTCAACACGACTCCAAAAGCACAGACGTGATACTATAGGATTTAGAAAGTGAGTTGAATTGAAAATATTTCCATTTTAAAATGCATGAAACCATTCAAACGGCCCAAAAGTGGTACCCCAGATGACGTCATTTGTACCATTCGAGCCGATACGCAGGAAGGCATGGGGATGACAGGGGCCTGGGCAAGGGCCTGGGTATGGTTGGCAATTAAACTTGCTTTCCTTGGATGTAGTTTATTATTAATCGATCCCGTTTTGTCACCTGTACGTCAGATATACAAAGTCAAGTGCAAATATATCAACCGCATTGATCTCTATATACTTATAACGTTATATATAGAGGTAAATGATCAGACTCATTGACCATGGAGGTCCGTGATCAGACGTAAGAAAGTAAAAGGTTGGAAAGTAGTCAAATTGCATCCTGCTTCTGCTTTCGAACTTTGCTGCTAGCTGTCGAATTTTACCAATAGAAACATAATTGATCTACAAGGAGGATTCGTTTGGCAAATCTGTCTGTATTTGCACAGCACTTTGGTAGGTGTTTTTTTATTTTTCTTCAGAATACCATGTTTATGAAGGTGACTCAGATGATGGTACCACTCGTTTTCTCTGCAAGTGCTTTCTTTTCAGGTTCTGAGAGAAGTGATCCCAAAAGTGACTGAGTTATAGGAAATTGCATGAAAATATTTTTTAGTGCCATGTAACCTAACTAACCTAACTAACCTTTGAAAAAAGTCAAAAGTTGATTTTTAAATGTCAGGCTATATATTTCTTGAAGACTAGCAAACTTAAAAAGAACCCTACCCCAGCCTAATGTAATCCAACCTAACATATGCTGCCTTTGAAGACAAAATCATACAATAAAAACATTTTATTTAATGTTTATGATCTTTTTCATATTATTGTGCTTTGATGTGGTAGAGAGAAAAGGTTTTACTTGCATTTGCTTCTATAAAGCAAACAAATGGGTTTGGTTTGGTTAGGTTAGCTGAGGTTTTTATGTTGGAAATTCTTATTTTTTAAATGCTAATTAAAAAGACATTGCTTGTGGGTATGGCCACAAATGGAAAAAGAGCATTGGTACTGCTGTCAGACCTTACTTGGCAGTCATGTGTGGCAGTGTTTAACACCATCTGTTTATGTTTTTACCATAAATTGAACATCCTGGCTTGGTCACAGCAGTCTTATAATTACTTCTTCATTAACTGCAGGTAAATTTGTTTTTTTAAGGTGTCTTGGGAATTTTGGAATTGTCTTACTGAATTTATGAATGTGACTCAGGTGAGATCACTTGTTTTCGGTGCTTTTGCTCACCTTTTGGTTAATGCTAGTGAATATTCCTATACTGTCATCTATGTCACACTACTGTTCTCTGTGTCATACTTTAGCCATTTGAAAAACACCCTGACAAAGTACATGATAAGGTGGTGTGGCACACCAGGAAGAAAATTTTATAAATGTGTAGTTTAAGGTAATGTCTTAATTCTTGAATTTTCTTTTTCCAATGCAATGATTATCAATGTGGTTAGCATAATGCCACCATGTATTTAATTTGTAAATAGATGCTTGTCAGCTTGAAACCAAAATATCACCAAAAAGGGACTTTGAGTTGGTTAATATACTATTAAAAGCAATGTTCGATGGAAAGAAAAAATGTAGCATACCAAGTTGAACCTAGCTGAACCTGAATGCAAGAAAATAATTTTTTATTGACAGTTTTTACATTTTGTTTTAAATTTCAAATAAAAACAAACCAAGCCTACCTGACCTGCTTTTTTAGAAAAAAATGACCAAGGCTTCCTGGCCAAATGAATTGGTCACGAAGCTATAAGGCCCAGGAATCTGATTAAGTGAGTTAACCAAGTCAGTCTACAGTTGCACATATACTGCATTGAAATGAGCACTGGCCATGCTAGTTCTATTCTTTGCTGGTTGTATGCTTGGGCAAACTGGGCAAATGCTTACTTACTGAGATTACTGACTATAGAGGCAGGCTGCATAAGGAATCTTAGTGGTGGTCTTTTTATGTGACCAGCAGAGTTGTGGGCATTGCACAGGGGTGCCAAAGGTTGAAATCAGTTTTTATTCCACATCTGACATTTATGCTTTATATTTTTTTAATCATTTGGTTTTTGCCTTATTAATTATAGTTTAGGCTGTGATGTTCATACTCCTAGGTATGCAACTAATTCAAATATAATGCATACATTAGTGCATGTATAAATTCACTTTTTATCACAGCAATGCACTGGTATGCATTATGTAGTATTTATGTACACTTTCCATGCATAAACCCCATTTAATGTGCTCATGAACTTAACACAAGTGCTTTGGCAAGTTTGGTTATGCATATATTTGTCACCCTTCAGTGTCTAGCTACCAAATTTGAGTATACTAATTAATGATCAACAAAGATATAAAGTTGAATGCAAAGTTCAAAGAGAAGTTCAGTTGACAGATAAAGGTTCAAAAAGCTCAGTCTGAGTGGAACATCAGAGGGCAGTTGCATACTTTTGGAGAGTATGTGGGCACCCCTAAAATGTGTAAGGCAAATGTAAGCTTTGTTAAGTACTAATAAATTTAACATGAAATACTGGGTGGGTATCATTCATGATTGGTATCTCCGTATTCCACAAAATACTTCATTTTTCATTCTCAAATTATTTTTTGATGACATTGGGTATTTTGACACCTGCATGACTTATGTTCAATTGGGAGATTGTGGATCAAATGTCCAAGCTTCCAGCATTCTGAGAAGTTTTGTTTGCTTCTCATATTCCCTCCTTGTGCATATGATCTATATCACTGAGTGTATATTATTATTACTTAGTTCCCCACAACAAAAGCCATGTTGTTTTAGCAGATCCTGAATGAGTAGAGCATTGGTGACATTCTGTGTGATGTATATGGATGGATCACATCAGTCATGCATTATTCGTGGAATATGATGAAATATATCACTTTCTGGGTACTGAATAGAACTTCCCAAAGAAATATCAACATGGTGCTTCTTGATATGTATGTATGATGTCTCCATGGCCCAGGGGAAATGTCTCAAAATAGCCAAAATAGCTCATACTACAATGTAAAATAGAACCAACTTAGCACTGCGTATGTTTCGTATCAATAAATATATGTGTGGTCAGGGATGCGGAACCGGAGCCGGAGCCAGAGCCGCCCTGACATTTACTCGGAGCCGGAGTCGGAGCCGGAGCCGTCAAAAGCAGGGCGGTTCCGACTCCGAAAGAGGTGTAAATTAAACAAAATTAGCAAACGTGAAATTAACACATTATACCTAGTATGGTATCGTATGTTATGAAAACACATTTTAAAAAGCAAAAATAATTAAATGCGAGTAACATGTAAAAACATCATCAAATAATGGTAGAATAACCAATAACAATATTCTAGCCTCAGTAGTCAATGCAACAGTTCCATGTTTAGCTTAGTTAAATTCATTGTTTCCATCATCAACGGGTTGTTGTACCTTATTAGAGATGAGGTCAAACACTACAATTTGCAACAATTGTGTTCCTTGGACCGTTCACGGGATGGAGAGTACTGTTGATTCGAGTCTCCCCTCTTCTGATTGCCCCAATACGGCACGAAGCGGGCGTCAGTTTACGAGGGCATAACACCGAAAAGTGAGTTGGGCAGTGGCGGGTGTTTAATTAACGATAGATACAGGGTTTATATGGGAAAGTTACTTATAATTGTCTGAAGTTTGCGCCTGAAGTTGAGTGGTTGCGGCTAACTTTTTTTTACATCCTCCTAGCTCTTACTTAATGGATCGATCACGTTCGGAATGTACGGAGCCGGATCCGGAGCCGCCAGAGCCGGTGCATTTTGCCCGGAGCCGGAGCCGGAGCCGCCGGGACATTTTACTCGGAGCCGGAGCCGGGATACTTCCCCGGAGCCGGAGTCGGAGCCGGAACCGTCAAAAATGTTATCGGCTCCGCATCCCTGCGTGTGGCATGTTTCGACTATGACAAGTCTTCGTCAACAGTAATCATTTTGCATTAAATGTTAAAAGACCTCATGCCAAGTGTATCTCGTGACTCAGCGCAGTGGCCCACCTTCATCCATTGACGTCGATAGCGGCATGCGTCTAAATAATAAACATGTTCAGTTGTGTAGCCAGGCACAAACGCTGGTTCGAATATTTGGTGAAAATGTTCGTGCCTTTCAGGGATCGCTGCATTTATGTATAGTGACGCGTATGCCGCTTATCACAGCGCCATTTTACCTTCCTGAGGCCACTGCCGATCATAATCACACACACAAACTTCCGACCATCAAATGTACCCGTACATATACCGTGATTCTGATGCATCCAATAGCCAACTGTGACGAAAGCGATAAAAGCTTTGAGTTCCCCTATAATTCATCCAAGGAACTACCATTGGTCACGGAAATCATCTGGAATATTCCAATCGAGTGTTGCTTAATCTTGGATGGATACGATTGGATGTCAAATGGGTTCATGAGGTTTCAGGTGCGAATGAGTGCGGAGCACTCGAAAATGATATTGTCTGTCTTATAGAGTGGTGTTGAACTTGGCACGACATTTTACATTGTACCTCATTAAATGTAACGTCATCCCGTTCACTGCACACATTACCGCCTTGACTGCCATGTGCTCTAGAGGACATCATGCCAGAGCGTCGAGAGCGCAGGGCCAGGGTCTGCGTGTCGTTCTCAACCGTAAGCTAACTTCTGACGTTCGGCTGACATCAGTTGTTGAAAAAATATAGGCGATCCATTTGGATTCGTCATTCGTATTATGCAGCTGCCATCTTGGCTTCGTCGAGCGCGCTCCATTAGGAGCCATGCTCGGCGGCATTCAGCGCACACGTCTGTCCATTATGCAGTCGGTACGGACCGGTGCGCTCTCAGTGCTGCCCGCGGCTGGGCTGGGCCCGCGGGTCGCCATAGAGAAATGTGGCACACTGTGAGTAATATTACCCTGGTCTTGGATCGCATCACGAAAATCGAGAACCGCTGCCCGGATTCAAATCGAGTCAAACCTCGACTACAGCATGGCATGTAGCGTTCGACTGAGGTGCACGTGCACGTAGTGGCTACCAATTTTCAACATACTTGCAGATATAGGGCGATTTTAGCATGGGACTTTCGTAAAATCAGGGACTTCTTACATGAAAGCTGTTCTCATTTACGACACCGGGACGTTTTGAAAAAGAACGCCACGTGCATTTATATACGGTAAGGTACGGGGAATGCGACTATGAATTTTTTATGTTATTATGTCGTAGTGCTTCAGCATGGCCCTCAAAATTGCATTGTTGATGCAATATTTTACGATAAAATTCTTCCTCAAATATGGCTGTTATTACCTAGCTTTTCAGGATGATAGTTATTAGGGTTTTATGGCGCATCAACTGCAGTGGTTATACACCGCTCATTTTCAGGATGATAGTCACTGTATGGAAGACAGTAGCTTTTACTTCGTACCTAGTATTTAATAGAGAATAAAAATCATAAAGCAGTTAAAAATGTGTTTAATGTAAAATGCTCATGTCATCATAATAATGGAAGAAGAACTTTGGTTTCTTTTAGGACGCATTCAACCACTAGGTCGTAGCGTCGCCAACCTCTCATGCCGATTGGTCGCGAATGAACTCGGTAAATGCCAATGTGAAAATAATGGAGAGCTTTTAAAATAATTTTGGTCTTGATTGTGAAGAAGTTAGTTGCGTTCTCGCACTGCCCTGGGTTTTGAACGAAAATTCTGGTGCTTTAGTGTCATTGGAAGAAGTGTCAAGTTTATTCCCAGCTTCCGCGCTAATTTCTCGCGTTGTCATACGCTTTGTAATGGTTTCCTTCATCCCATTTACCCACTGGATACGCTGCATAACCGACGCAGTCCATGTCCCCATAAGTCCCACTAACCAACCCACTGGATAATTGCTGCATCGCTATTTCGTCTGCACCATTTGTGTATATCATGAAAAGAGCCGTGACAAGGGCAAGGTAGTTGAATGATGCTTTCCTTACTATTTTCAGCTTCTCTTACTTCGTCGCTGTGTTTGTCTGAACTAGAAACGCAGTGAGTGAGAGAAAGAGCATGCTAATGTTGGTTCCAAATGCTTCAAGATGTAAAACGAACAGCTCCCTGTATTATAAATGTGTTCCATCCTCCCAGCATAGCGTTATTTCTAATTGTGCACCTCAAGCAAGCACATGGGGACAAAGACAGAGTTTAGCTCACCGGCCCTATGCTGGCTAAAACTGGCTAAGTGGCTCACCGTCCTGAACTCGTCTACCCTATCTTAGCGCCTGAATCTGAATGCTTCAATCTGACAAGCCTGTCTCCGACAGACTGTCGCAGCAGTGTGGCGACCCGACCTGACATGGAGTACGAGTCGGCGTTCGAGGGCGACTCCGAGGTGGACGAGCGGCGCCGGCGGCGCACCGACCTCACCCAGAAAGCGCGGCCGGCGCGCGAGCCCCGACCGGACGGCGGCTTCTTCGACGAGCAGCGCGCCAAGCACGAGGGCCGCGTGCGGCGGCTGCACTACCTGTCGCTGAACGCGTACGACCGGCACAAGGAGCTGATCAACCACTACCACCTGTACCACCCGGGCGCGACGCGCGTGCTGGCGCGCGACGCCAGCCGCGACCGCACCGATCACGACGTGATCCGCGACAACCACCGGTTCGTCTGGGCGCCGGGCGACGCGACCGACTCGTGGGAGCGCCGGCTGGCCAAACGCTACTACGACAAGCTGTTCCGCGAGTACTGCATCTGCGACCTGGCCCACTACCGGCTCAACCGGGTGGCGATGCGCTGGCGCGTCGACAGGGAGGTGGTGTCCGGCAAGGGCCAGTTCACGTGCGGCAACAAGCGGTGCGATGCCGCCGACGCGCTCCAGTCGTGGGAGGTGAACTTCGCGTACGACGAGCACGGCCAGAAGAAGAACTGTCTGGTGAAGCTCCGGCTCTGTCCCGAGTGCTCTCGCAAACTCAACTATCACAAGCAGCGGAGGAAGGCGAAAACCCCCAAGCAGCGTGGCAAGCGCGAAAAGAAGGATCGATCGAGGACAGCGGCGAAGGACAGTGCGGAGTCAGCAGCGACAGATGGGTCCTCTGATGACCCCAAGGTCTGTGAGGCCGCTCCAGCCGCGCCAGGCGCCTCCAGTGGGGACGATATATGGAAACAGCCCGTGGTGGTTGAGGAGGAGAAATCAAAAGAGGAAGAGTTCGATACATTCTTGTCGGACTTGTTTTTGTAATTGGTTATATTTTGTACGTCGTGTTTTTCGTAATCCGTGCGTGTGCTGATATATATCCAACCCTGCCTGACAGTTTCGCACGCTTCATTACTATGTGCCCTGGGTTGACATCAAAGTTTGGACAGATATCTTATGTTTCCATCAGACGTGGACAGCGGACGGATGTATTTGTGGAATAATGTTTGATTGCATTAAACGCGTATTTGTACTTGCATCCTGTCTTTTCATTCTCCCGACGGGTGATGCAGCTTCCTGGCCTCCAGCCGTTTGTGCATCGATATATGTAACAATGCACACTGATGAAACTAAAGGTACGAGTTTCTCCGTACTTCATTTCCCAATCAAAATTGGAGATTGTAAAATGGTATTCATTTTGGGGATAAGTTAATCGTGCAAAAATAGACTTCATATTTTGTGATTATTTATGCGCTTGTCAATATGTCGGGGCGCAGTCATATAATTGGTAGGGGCTAGGGGTTATTGCTTTCTTCTGCAAAGAAAGGGCCCATATTGCTGCTGCTGAGACGATTGGTGGTGCTCAGGCGGTGACTGTGATGCAGCCGGTCGGCAGGTAAAGGCTAAAATGTATCCTGCTGAGGCAGTGGACAGTAACTGTCGCGCGGTGGTATTGATTCAGTCTGTCGACAGGTAAATGCTGCTGCTATGTGTGCTGCCAGGGCGATGGAAGTGTGTTGCTGAGGCGGTGGACCGTGATTGTCAGATGGCTGTATTGTCGATCGACGGATCAAACCGCTCACGTAGACGCTAAAAAGAACTGCTGCTTAGTCCGAAACATATTGTGTGTGTGCTGACTTTCCAGCTATCGCTTCCCAACGCGTCACTATTGGCTATGGTTGGCTAAAACTACCGAAAATATATTATCGTACTCTGGTTCATGATATCAGAGCCGTATGTAGCTATAATATGTAGCTCGTAAATTCGTAATTCCATTTTGTTTCGTAATGTTGCGGTATCTCGCAGGTCTCGGATCTTGCCAGCTATGCCTAAATCGCAAAATCCGCAAAATCCGTCACAATCTTGCACCCGAGGTCCTTAAACTTTTGGTTCAGTTCCATACATGTTCGCCACATATGCTATTCTGCCTCTTCGTGTAGGACAGGGCTGCCCTGTGCCGCATTGGACGAGTGCAGAAGGTGATAAACTTGGGGGCTACGATTGTTTCTGGGGTTCGCCATCGTGATCACATCTCGCCGACAGTAGTGACGCTGGGCTGGTGTGGCGTGCGTGACGTCGCCCACCGCGATGGCGTCACCGTGTTTAGAGCCCTGAACAGTCAGCGGTCCCCTGAGGCGATCCGGTCTCTGTTCAGGCGACGGTCGGACGTCTGCCGGCGCTCCGCCTGTGCGATGGCGGCTCGGACGCTGGAGCCGCCGCCTTTCCTTCTCAAAATGTCACGCAGAGCTTGCTCCTGGCTCCAATGCTCCTTCCGGGCAGCCTTGTCCTGGAACGTACCGTCATTCGCCACCGCCGACTGTTGGACACGAAAAGAGTTCGTTTCAATACTTTGCCAAAACGTTTCTTAATCTGGCTGGGCGTGTTCGGCGCCCTTTATGCGGCTCCCGGTGCGCTCGTTTGCGCTCATGTTTGTGTGGCGTTTCTTTTTGGCCGCATTATAACTCAAACCACATTGAATCCACTTGCGAATGTAACCTCCCTGTTTATGGGGAAGGGAGCAGGGTAACCTTCGGTGCCGGTCGAACTCTACCCCTGTAGTGTACCAATGATTTTCGTCAGGGGGCGTAAGCTGATTTGGAGGTGCCCAATTTACTGGTGTTTTTGTGCCACCGGATGCCGGCCACTATGTTTCCAAAGAGGCTCATTAAACAATAATCGTGACAACCAAATTTCCTGTGTAGAGAGCCCAGCATGGAACCATCGTTGCTAAGTCATCGTATTCGAACCCCCTTGCTGTGCTCAAATGGCTCTTTTCTGGTATCTTGGTGAGTTTCGATTCCACTGCTAGAATTACTCCCGTGCAAAACATTTAGAAATGTAATATTTTCCAATTTCACGCATTTCAGTTAATTATCCTTGATAGTCACTGCGTGAACGTTTGCATGTGTGTGCACTGGCCTTGCACATTCGTCGCATTTGTCATACTGTTTGCGTTGCTGGGTCTTCTGTGGTTTCTGCTAGGCATATTAGACATATATTCGTATTGTAGTTCGGTCGGAAAATTCGAATAATTCAAGGCAAGGGTTACCTTTCTTTCATTTTGCTGCATGACCAATGCAGTCGATGCGCTCCAAAGCTCTCGAACATTTTCTGGTGGAAAAGGAATCCGGATTTTCTCTGAACTTCAAGCTACAATCCGGTACCGCAATATATTCCAACGTACCTCTACTATAGCTGGATACTAGGAGCGTTGACGGTGTCGCTTCACAGCAATTATTCGCAGGGAATACTGCTCCCCCTCGCACGGACAGTCTACCAGGTTGACCGCGGACCAGTGTCCAAGGACAGGAATTTTAGTTTGCGGTCGTCACGTGACCATTTTCCCCGCAGCCATGAAGCTAGAGACGCTGGTCTGTGCTGTTCCTACCTTGCATGCCCCACTCGGACAAGCAACACTGGCTGTTCATTGAGAAGCATTCCACTCGACTCCTGTGGACAAAAAAAATAGTGATCGCTGTTGATTTTGCACTTCGGCAAAACAGAATGAGCTGGGAAGGCTGCAGCTGGAAGGGCCGTTGGAAGCTTGGTTACACAGCGTGTAGCGAAAGGGGAGGAGAGAGCATTGATTCCAATGAGGTATTTTCTTGTCTTAAAGTAATCCCAATCCCCAAATTTAGGCCCGTCGCACCTATATAGGGTCCGACATAGGCCTGGTTGAGCCGGACCATCAGACCTGACTTTTGGCACCTACGGAATACGATTCCCATCACCCCTCCCCAAAGCATCCGTATCCATCCTGATCATGTGTCCTTCGCAGGTCGTGATACCGGTGAGGATGCTGCTGCGCAGCAAAGCCAAGCATTTGGAGATGGTAAGCACGCAATCTAAAAGCCTCAATGTGCGTAGAGGTTTGTGGGTATAGTCGGGTATCATACCCCAAAGCTGAAACCTTGCAATTTATTATCATTCATCCTTAAAGGCAAATACAACTTAAGACTACTATAACATCCTGTCTCCAAGTTTTCCCCCCTTTTTCGCGTTTTTTTCTTTTCTTTTTATTCTTACCTACAAAGCACACAGATAGTCATTAAAAAAAACTATACTCACACACACATCAAAACATAAGACGAAATCAATCAAACAAAAACAAACATAATGCGATCATGCATGGCGATAGGTAAAGCAGGCTAACTGTGCCAAATTTCAAGTTAGAAGTGTTCCTTCACTCATCGCAAATGCGCACACCTCGTGGCGAAACATGCCTGGTCCGAAAAAAAAAATCAACACGCAGATAAAAGGCAAGAAACCGGTCCACAGTTTTCTTTCTCTCATCTTCTTCGTACATCGAGCATCACATCTAACAAATCAAGAAACGGCAACGCACCGCTTCCTATCAAATCTGACCCTGCTCCTACTCGTAATATCAACCATTTACTCAATTTTCCTGTCATTCCGACGACGTGTTTTCAAAGCTGCAACACTAAGATACGAACCGGCACATATAATTTGCTTTCCTGCAATAACAGCATGAGTCGCGAAAGGATTCCTATGCAAACCCAGTAAAACTTTTTTCCAAACATAAAGTCGCAAACTCAAGCTAATGACCTCAAGACAATTTAAGAATAAAGTATTATCTTTTCTAATAACCGACTCACTCGGTTTTGATAGCGCGCGATCTCGTAACCGACTCACTCGGTTACGAGAATATCAGGCGCGATTCGCGGCGTTGAAATTAGCGCGCTCACCGAAAGCGATCGTATCGAAGGGCTACGGGTCGTGGTCACAGGTGTGGTCGCGGCACGCGGCAGTCTGCCCAGTCTGACACGGTACGCGTGGCAGTCTGCCCAGTCTGGCGTGGTACGCGCCGCACGCTCATCTCCGTCAGCAGCCTGCTGCACGAGCTGAAAAGTGCACAAAGTTGATTTATGAAGATAATCGCTGGTGCTCAGGCACCCAAATTCGCCCGGTAAACTATTTTGGCTTGGTGTATGTGTGTCATAAAAAGCGTATGAATGGTTGCGGAGTTGGGAGCAAGGTTGAGAAATTAGGCTGTTCCTGTAATTCTGGCCTCCAGAACATTATCCTCTCCAGAAGTCTATCCTCTCATTTGCTTTTTTTCGAGGGTGAATGGTGCTGTTTGACAATGAAATCCTCTGTGGTAAATTGCTCAAGATTCACTGGAAATGCAATCTGAGAGTATAATGTCCCAGGTTGCAGTAAAAACATCCTCTCCATATTTGATTACCAGGAATTTTCCTCTCCACAAGTAGGATTACAAAGCGCAAACCAAACCATGGCTTGGAGGTCAGGTCAGGTATTTGTCGAGTTGCCTCCTACCGTGTGATGTCGTTCCTTGTCTTGACGGCTCTCCGCAAGTTTTTTCAACGAAGCTGTAAACACTCTTTAAACAAGCCTGGAAAGCGTCACCTAGTGACCTTTCTAAGCGTTTCGTAAGTGAATATGAAGCTTGACTAAACAAAACCACTTCACGTGCGACTATTAAACCTTCTATTTGTCACTGAACGCAATTGCCGTATCTTTATCGAAGAAGCGCTGCAACCTCACCCATGCATGGACCTTGTCCACTTGCACTTCCCCGTCTAAATCACATTGACGTCAAGACCGTCCATACTGCAAACCGCCTCTCTCTGTGTGGAGCACCACGGCAGGACCATTCACACTACCCCCCCCCCCCGTGCTGGTCCCCTCTGAACCGCACTGATATCAGCATCATACTACATCTCCCTAGATTCGGGATGGCACCTCGTCCTGCCACCCCACATAAGACAGTGTAACGATATAACATACACATACTCTTTAATACCTAATATAATATACATGTATACAAATACATCATAGAATACAGACACACACAAACACGCGCACACACACACACAGGGGCGGGAATGGCCGAGTGGTTAAGGTACCAAAGCTTAAGGCTATGGGTACCAAAGGTCCCGGGTTCGACTCTAGCGCCACTCATGACATTTCCCAATCCCGCGGCCCACCGGCGAAACAGTGTGGGCAGCGCCATTAGCCGTGAATGTGCATAAAGTGTGTCGTGAACCAACCAATAAACAAACAAACAAACACACACACACACACACACATATATATATATATGGGTGGTTGCGTGTCTCTGTGCAATATAGCCATAGCAGGCCGAGCGGCTCAGACAACATAATTTTGGCGTTCCACTTACTCCATCAAATGCTCCTATACTACGTGGATGATGCTTATCCTAACACGCCATAGCCTTTTTGCATACACAGTAAATCGTTTTCACACAATGCTTTACGTGCCATCTTTGTGTTGTTGTTCAGTTGCTGACAAATTGCCAGGCACTATTTACATTACATCGATATAGCGTCGCCTCGTGGGGCGCTTATCACCAGTTAGATCGAAATGAAAAGTTGGGGATGTTAAGCAAAATCGACACAATCTGCAATGTTTTCCTCCGTCCTAAACGATACATGTATTCGCTCCTCACGATGACAAAAGACAGCTCAGTTAAAGCACTGTCCAGGCTGTTTTCTACAGAGCATCAGACACTAACAATGTGTAGCAATATGCATGTGCCAATATGTTCTAAATACATATCCAGCATGAGGCGGCATTTGACAGAAGAGCTGTACACCCAGTACATACAAACTGGATAAGTGTGTTGAATGTATGTTATTTGCTGATGGGCTGTCATGTATTGATGGCTTACAGGAAGACCCTTAAGCCAGTTCATCAGTGTGGATTGTCATCTCAATTGATAGGGCATTCCATGACAGATTGACCGGCGGAGCACAACTTGACACCACGTTTGGTACTGAAATGCAAGTGAGGTCATAAAACAGAAGAACCATATTTCGGTGTATTTTTATACGGATGCACGAATACCTCATTCCGTCATTTTGCTTTTGCAGATTCGCAGATTTGATTCTTTGTGAAACTGGAAACTACTAATCTGCGGCATATGCGTTCCGCATTCGATTTTTCTGATATATTTTTAGCTTCGCGGAGCCGCGCCCAGACCGTGTCGTGTGCGCCGTGCCTTCCGGCATTGCCGGGCTGGTGTGCGCAGGCGGGTCGTTATCTCGTCAATTTGGCAGGCCAGAGCCACCAACGCCGCACCACTAATGCGCCCTGGTCGGGTGCCACTGCCGCAAAAAGAGCCGCCTCGCCACGAGGCTCGGGAGACTCCCCGCTGCCCGACGAGAGCATCGACGAGCGCGACACCGGCCAGCCCTCAGTCCCGTCGGCCGGCGCCACCCTGCCACCTGCAGAGGCCGGACACCCTATCGATGTCGACAGCCGCCAGCGCGCTGTCTCACGAGGCGTGTACACGTGTCAGTTAGCCGGTGCTGTCGAGCACACGCGGCAGCTTCTGCCGGCCCCCCTGTCGGTGCAGCCCGGTCACTGTCCCAGGTAGCCACCAGCACTGGCTATCCCCACAGGTGAACTTGAAGCTGCCACCCGTACCGGCACATTCACGGGTGAACTTGAAGCTGCCACCCGTACCGGCACATTCACGGGTGCACTTGATGCTGCCACCCGTACCGGCCACCTCCACAGGTGAACTTGATGCTGTCACCCGTACCAGCCACCTCCACAGGTGAACTTGATGCTGTCACCCGTGCCGGCCACCTCCACAGGTGAACTTGATGCTGTCACCCGTGCCGGCCACCTCCACAGGTGAACTTGATGCTGTCACCCGTACCGGCCACCTCCACAGGTGAACTTGATGCTGTCACCCGTACCGGCCACCTCCACAGGTGAACTTGATGCTGTCACCCGTACCGGCCACCTCCACAGGTGAACTTGATGCTGTCACCCGTGCCGGCCACCTCCACAGGTGAACTTGATGCTGTCACCCGTGCCGGCCACCTCCACAGGTGAACTTGATGCTGTCACCCGTGCCGGCCACCTCCACAGGTGAACTTGATGCTGTCACCCGTGCCAAAGACACAGGACCCGGCCGGCCACCTCCACAGGTGAACTTGATGCTGTCACCCGTGCCGGCCACCTCCACAGGTGAACTTGATGCTGTCACCCGTGCCGGCCACCTCCACAGGTGAACTTGATGCTGTCACCCGTACCGGCCACCTCCACAGGTGAACTTGATGCTGTCACCCGTGCCGGCCACCTCCACAGGTGAACTTGATGCTGTCACCCGTACCGGCCACCTCCACAGGTGAACTTGATGCTGTCACCCGTGCCGGCCACCTCCACAGGTGAACTTGATGCTGTCACCCGTATCGGCCACCTCCACAGGTGAACTTGATCTGTCACCTCCCCACCTCCACAGGTGAACTTGATGCTGTCACCCGTACCGGCCACCTCCACAGGACTTCTCACCGCCGGCCCCGGCAACTGTGCTCACCGCCGACCACGGCGGTGGCGCGGCGGGGGGGCCAGGAACGTGCGTCCCGGCCCCACAGGTAACATGCTGTCACCCGCCGGCCACCTCCACAGGTGAACTGATGCTGCCCCGCCGGCCAGGTGCGTCCGCCGGCGCGCACCCGTACCGGCCACCTCCACAGGTGAACTTGAAGCTGCTATCCGTATTGGGTGTGGGTGTGGGTGCGGGTGTGGGTGGGTGGCAGCTACGGCGGAGGAGGTATGAGCTGGGTTTGTCCGGATACTGCGCGCCCGACTATGGAGTTCTTTTTTCTCCACTGAAAGCTTCCCGACGTCAAAGTTTGCTATGTCCTTCACATTCGCGCTGATGGAGCCTAGACCCGTTTCGGCACTGGTTAGTCTGCACACTGCCGGGCCGCCGCCCTCACTCCGGTGCGTGTACCGTGACGCGCCTGCTCGATGGGGTATGCAATGCGGGCGGCTGGCACATACAACCGCCCTGCAATCTTGGTGTTCTCCTTTACTGTGTTCCGGTGTGCTTCGCTGTGTTTCGTGCTTTGTGGCACCCCAAGCAGCTCGTGCACCGCTAACATTAGCCCTCTGTTGTCCGGCCGTCCTGCCCGCTCCGTTATTCTCTATCTTGCCAATAGACGCTCGCCGGTGCCACCTGCATGCAACTCTTCCAGTCATCTCCACTGCCTGTTACCTTATCGAAATGTGCATGTTAGCGTACAGCCAATTGTGTCCACAGTGCTGAACCATGAGAGAAGCATCGGCCTTGCTCCCCTGACCGCTTCTCGACCGCGATCACGGTTTAGACTGAAACAGGCAACCCTTCATCTCGCCGTATGTCCCATTCGTGGCAAAGGAAGTGGGCGCACCCTCCCCCGCGGCAGAGCCGTGCGACGCGGGAGGAATATGTCATCCTCTTCAGTCGAGTCGTCTGTGCGACTCCTGCAGTTGCAAACATGTATTCACATCACGGCGTTTTGCTACATACAAAGTGAGAGACACTTGAACCCGCAGTTGGTCGGTGGTGTCCCCCGTCAACAAGTTCACGTCAACGTCAACAAGTCCACGTCAACGTCAACAAGTCCACGTCAACGTCAACAAGTCCACGTCAACGTCAACAAGTCGTCGTGCCTTGATGTCGAGAAAGTGTAAGAGAAAGCGCCCCTTTGCCAACATAAGGAGTAGCATTCCCATTTACCGATTACAATTTGCTAATTTATCTGACCTGTTTCGCTGTTGGCCGTCTAAACTCATATTCTCGTTCTTCTCGTGACTTTTGGTTTGCCGTGCAGCGAGCGAGGACACAGCAAGGCAGAAGCCTTGCTGTGTCCTCTGTTTTGTCGGTCACCTGCGTTGTCACACCCTTTGCGTCACATTGTCCTTGTCCTGAACTTCCGTCGTGCCTTGCCATTTGTCTTTTCCAGCCCTCTTTATCTCACCGTACCATCTGCCTTTCCCGGCCTCTGACTGCCATGTCATGTGCTCCGCTTTTCAGCACCCTGTGCCTTGTTGGCCTCTGTGTCGCCACGTCCCCTGCTCTGTTTGTGCTCTCTGCCCTACTGCGCTATGCTTGCTAAGCTTGCTACTGCCCTACTGCGCTTGAGTCTTGCTAAGCCATTTAGCTTGGCGTGAACTAGCTGATTGTTTACCATAGCACCATCATTTACCACGGTCTGCTCTTGCCCTGCCGTGTCCGGCCCCCTGCTTTGCCAGTTTCTCTGTTCTTTAATCTAGCCCATCCAGGAATTCCCTGCTGCCCGATAGAATGGAATGCAACACACTGAAATTGCTAAAATGTCTTTCTCTGCTACCTGGATTGCCGGTTCCCGCGCTTTGCCGAGTATTCTCCTTGGCCGTGCCCTAACCTCTGTCACATTCTGCGGCTGCCATTTGTCGTGCAGCTTGGTTTTCTCCTCTGTCTTCCTTGCTGTGTCTCCTAACGTGCCCTTTGTCGTGCCGCTTGGTTTTCTCCTCTGTCTTCCTTGCTGTGTCTCCTAACGTGCCTTCTCACATTTAAGTGGAGGTTCGTATATTGACCTAATATGACCTTTGATGACCTCACTGTCGGTCAAAATGGAATTATAAGGTAGACGTCGTGCTCTCCATTGGCCTAAGCCTTCTAACGGTTGTTCTCCATGTCCTACAAGCTCACGTAGATGGAAAGTCAGAGGGGGCTTTCAAAAGACCCCATCCGGCCAGGCGAAGGCAGATCTGCCGACCGGCTCGTCCAGGGTTAATATCATTGTAGGGAGCTAAGCTGCATTGCAGAATCCATATTACTTGCTTAGTACTGAGTTGCATAACGCATTGCGTCCCTATGATCTTATCCTGCGCTATGACGAGGGTATGTGAGGCAAAGTTACATGTCCTCAGGAAACTAGGATGGGGTGGGAGGGTGTTCTTGCCAACTAGGAATATTAATAGTGTCAGCCAAGGCAATAGAACTCAAAGTCTGCAAATAGGGACAGCAGCAACAAGGGGACAAGTTATAGTTCATCTAGTGATAAAAGAACTCCTCAATAGAAAACCAAAGGTGGTTATGGAGCATTCGTTAAGTGTATGATGTTTAATAGAGTATCCGTTCCAAATTGATGAGTTCAAGTGTTATGTTGCGAGGAGGAACCAGATTTTGTTTGCATGGAGGCATGGGTCAGTAAGGGTATTTTGGAGATAACTTACAGGACTATGAGATCCAGGGATACAATATGTTTTCGTCAATAGGGGTCCAGCAATGAAAGGGGTGGTGTAATGCTCTATATGAATAGCTTATTCAGTTTCAAAAAGTAGCAGGTGGGGATAAAAATATGTCTGTGGAGTCCATTTGGCTTGGTATCACTGTGGGAAAAGGCAACAGCAATACTCTTAGGATAGGAGCTTTCACGATCAGGAACCCTGCCACATTCTCAGAACTGGGCTGACAAGGTGATTTGTAGGAAATCAGTAGAAACTTAGAGGAAGTGCCTTATTCTCGGTGACTTTAATCTAAAAGGTTATGAAAATGCTGGTGTTGGCTCCCCATCATGCAAAATGTTCAGGAAATGCCTTGAAGAGGACCTGTTCTTACACCAGTTTGTATCGGAACCCACCAGGCATGGTTCATTCTTGGACCTTGTATTCTCGGATTTAAGTGACTTGGTTCAAGACTTGACTGTAGGCGAAACTCTGGAAAAGTGACCATAACATAGTTAGATTCAAGGCACATGTAGGGGAAATTATCAAGGATAATTTGGTAAAGGTTCCAAATTTCAACAGAGCAGACTTTAACGGCATGAGAGCGGCTTTAAGTGCCATCAGATGGGAAGAAGAATTCTCCAATTTAAATGCCTGGAAATGTGGGAAAGGTTCAAATCTTACTTAAAGGAAACTCAGATTAGACATGTCCCCCAAAAGCAAAGACCAAAAGAAGGGTAGGAAAGCCAGCATGGCACACCAGACGTATAAAAGCAATTAAGGCTAGAAAACTGCATTTAGAGTTTTTAAAGAGCCTCAAATGTCGTTAATCTAAAGGCGTATCGAAAAGCTAGAGACACTGTAAGCAAAAACCAGAGCAGCAAAGCGAGCAAAAGAACTGGATTTAGCTAGAAACTGTAATGGGGACAGTAAAAGTTCTTTAGTTTCTACAAGCTGAGTAAAGTTTCTAGCACAATTGGTCCACTGGAAGTAAACGGGACTACATTGGGTGAGGATAGTGAGATGGTTGAGGAGCTGAGCAAGCAGTTCAAATCAGTGTTTACATTGGAAGATATGACCAATCTGCCGACCGTACACCATAGTTCAGTGACATGGGATCTGACAAATGATGTTGACTTCATTTATAGTGATGTTGTTTACAATCATATCAGGAAAATAAAGCCAAATAAGGCAGCAGGACCTGATGAAATTTATGCCAGGGTGTTGCGGGAAACTGAAAAGGAACTGGCATTTCCACTTAGTATAATATTTTGTAGATCAGTTTCACATAATGAAATTCCAACCGATTGGAAAGGGCAAATGTAGTTCCTATTTTCAAGAAAGGAGAAAGAGGGAAAGTTGAAAACTATAGGCCAATAAGTCTCACATCCCTAGTCTGCAAGGTACTCGAATCAATTATCAAGGATAGAATAGTTAGTTATCTGGAAGGTAGCAGATTGATTCAAGATACTCAACATGGGTTTAGAAAAAGACGATCGTGTCTCACAAACCTCTTGGACTTTTTGAACTTCCCCACAGAACAATTTGTTCAGGGAAATCAGGTTGATGTAGCATGTCTTGACTTTAGTAAGGCCTTTGACAAGGTACCCCATAAACGGTTAATGATACAGCTTCAGTCCCATGGTATTGCAGGAAGCATCTTAAAATGGATAGAGTTGTGGCTTTCAGATAGACAGCAAAGAGTGATGCTAAATGGTACAAAGTCATCATGGCAAAATGTTCTTAGTGGAGTCCCCCAGGGGCCAGTACTTGGGCCATTACTGTTCAATATTTTTGTAAATAACATTGAAAGTGGCCTAAGCAGTAAAGTTTTGAAATTTGCAGATGATTTGAAGGTCTTTAGGGCAATAACAGGTCAGGATGAGCATATCTCGCTGCAAAAAGACTTAGACGAACTTGTGAAGTGGTCCGAAGAATGCAAATGAAATTTAACTTTGATAAGTGCAAAATCATGCATGTAGGTAAGCAGCATATGAAGGCTCCATACTTGATGGGTGGCCAAGTGCTATCAGTGACTCAACAGGAGAAGGATTTAGGTGTTATTCTAAACACAAAATTGGGGGCATCAGAACAGACCAAGGAAGCCAGGAAGAAGGCACTGAGAATGCTCGGGGCAATAAATAGGAATGTATCATACAGAAGTGAGGAAATGATCAGGAAGCTTTACTGTGCATACGTCAGGCCACATTTGGAATACTGCATCCAAGCTTGGTCTCTAGCTATGAAAAAGATTGTTGGCTTTTAGAGAGAGTGCAAAAGAGGGTTACAAAAATGGTTAATGGCATAAGCAACCTGGCATATGAGGAAAGATTGAAGAAATTGAATATGTTCTCACTTAGATATAGAAGGCTGAGAGGAGATCTCATCGAGGTCTTTAAATTTGTCCATGGTCTGGAGAGGGGATACCTTGGGGAATCTTTGAATTTAACAGAAATGATGCAATTAGAGGTCATAAATTCAAAATTAAAGTTAACCACAGCAGAACAAGGTTAAGGCAAACTTTCTTCACCAACAGGGTAGTGGAACACCGGAACCAGCTGCCAGAAAACATCGTCAGTAGCAGCACATTGAACATCTTTAAAAACAGCATAGACAATCATTATAAGAATAGAGAGCTTGCTTTTCAGTATTACAGGGAGGGCTGATTGACAGATTTGGTGGGCATCTGGTTCAGTGTACAGAGTGCAACCAAGAAGGGCCCTTGTGGCTCATAGTTGCACTAATATTTTATGTCTTTATGTCTTTATGACGCACCATTTCAGAAAATGTGCTATCTATCTGTGAATGTGCTATCTATCTGTGAATGTGCTATCTATCTGTGAATGTGCTATCTATCTGTGAATGTGCTATCTATCTGTGAATGGTGGCCCGTATCGCACGTCCAGCCACTATGCAAATTCAAATGAATGTTTTCTGTTAGGGGATCAGCTTTTCGGGGCGTCCACCGAACAATATGTCGGCCATCAGCTGATTGATTTCGCTTTCACAATTCCCTCGCCCATGTGGCATCGGGTCAACACATGGCCGAGCCGTCTTGGAATTTGTTGAGAGCAGAGTCTCCTGAGGTCTTCCAGTTGCGGCAGCCGTTGCACTTCTGGGAGCCCTGTCGATCAGTCGCCACACTTCCGGGAACGATGTCGAGAGCCGCCGGTGCACTTATGGGAGCCCTGGTGACATGTTCTCGCCTAGATCAGTGTCAGAGCCTAATCAGAACAGTATAGCTGTTAGTCTTGTAACCGGCGGAAACAAAGATGTTAAAGACAAACGGAGACAAAGACGTCAGGTCCGGGCCGGATCCAAAAGGACGACCACCCTTGAGATCCGAAAGGCGCCCCCATGATTATGCGACGCCCCTCCAAGATTCTTGAGTACACCACCGCCTCCCCCTCCTATAATTTTCCATCCAAATGCGCTCCATCGAGTAGAAAAGATCGGTGACCAGGGTGCTCGAGTGCACCGTCTTTGAATTCTTAGGCGAAAGTCACCCCTCTGAGAAGAAAAGGCTCGAGAACCAAGGATTACAGGATCAGAAGGAAAGCGGGAGCCGGGCGCACTTGAGCCCCTTGAAGTTGTCCTAACCAGTGGCACTCGTCCGAGAAAATAGCAATCCATCAGCGATACGACACCCACCCTCCCCTTCTGGCGAAAGCTAGACCCCTCCATGCCTCCAGTTTTGACGTTGAAAAGTCGTCCTCGAGGTATTAGAATATAATAGCAGGTGCAATGCAATGTACAACTGCACAAGCTTGATCGGGTGGTCTGTCTGGCAATGGCCAACTTAAATCGTCATCATCTGCATTTTCCAGCCGAAACAGTTTTGAACATTCAACGTCAACCACTGTGCATTCAGCAATATGTAACTGGTGCAGCTATGTGACATATTACAGCAAAACTTTGCATATTGAGTTGAAACCGCACTAAAGTACCTTGGTTTATTTTCAGAACAGAGGAGACAGACGAGCACGAGCACTGGAGAGGTGGAGGGGCGAAGTCCGCCCACCCCCTCCGATTTTCGTAAATAGCTCACGATTTTGCTGGGCGATATATGCCACTTTTGTGCACCAGCTTAGAAATGTCCGGTGTGTCGCTTAAAATACGAAAAACGAAAATCGATCGGAAAATGCTCAAGTTAGTGACCGCCAAAGTCAAAACATTTCGTAGTGTCAGACCACAAAAAAATCGGCGCTGATGCGCTTCCCATATATCGGCAAAAGGGATGTGTTCATGACAATAATAGCGACTTGTTTGAGGAGATATTGTTATTCTATATTGTTTCGAGATCATGCCAGATAACCGCGGCTAACTCAGGTCAAGTTCATGACAGGTCAATGGAACCAAACTCCTTCAACTGGAAGGTTGTCATAAACTCACGTGAAAGTCATGCGATTCATGCAATTTTGCACGTTACTCCCTTCTGAAAATGTATGTTTTTGTCATTGCGAACCTAAGCGTTTTCATACATTATTCATGTACTTCAGCACTTTCTCCGTGAAGCCGATTGCGCCCGCCGGTCCAGCGGGCAGCCTGGTTCCGGCAACTTGAACCGGTAACTGACCCGATACAGTGCTGATATGTAGGCAACCTGAGGTCAATTGTCAGATCTATCATCTATTTTGCATCACTAGTTATGTTCAAAACATCATTGACGCCCATTTTGGAGCATTTAAACACAATCGCAGCGATTCATAACCATGTCAAGCCAAGCCACGCCGAACAAGCCCAATATGACATATGTGACCTCATTTGGCCTTAAAGGTATTGATCTAAGGTTATAAAATTTGCACATGATAGAGATTGCCATCATACCTATCAACCCTGAAAATTTCGCTACGCTAACTATAATACTAGCTGAGATCTTGGGGGGGCAGTAACCGCTCCCTCTGTAATGCGCGTGATTTTCAGAGGGCATCCAGGACGCGTGTTAATTTGCTGTACCGCAGACTAAGTAAATAGATGCAGCGAAGCTCACACATTCTGGCCACAAAGAGCTTATTGAGAGGGCGCTGATATTTGTTGGCATCCCTCTGAAAAGGATAAATGTGCGAGCTTTCCATTAGCTGATTTTGTGCATGATGTTTATCAGGAGCTATTTACCCCTGCCTCATGGGATCCTCCAAAGTCATACTCTGGTATCTCGAGAGCTAAAATTGATAGGATAAGAGGGAAAATGGCATTCGATAGTGCATCAAGAGCACGCTTAGTGGGACCAACCAATGTGAGGTTGGAGGTCCAATCCAGATCAGAATGGTCATGCTGTCTGAGTTATACCACCAGCTACACATCCTGCGAATAACTGTGAAGTATCATTGATATATCCTGAAGTGCTGTATCGAAGTAGACTTAGTGAGGAGTTGGTCATTATGAGCCCCTCCCACAAAGGTGAGATAACTGTCAAGCATATACCGAAAAAGCGATAAAAACAGCTTGCAATTATTGTAAAAGCTAATCGGAATATTGACTGAACTCCAGCGGGATATCAGGTCCCACCCACACTCCGTCATGTCTCCAACGGATGTCTGGTCCCGTCCACACTCCGGCATGTCTCCAGCCAGGCACCCCGCCCCTCTCACTCTCAATCGTGCTTCCGGCAAGATGTCCCGTTCCTCCCACTCTCAGTCGTGTTTATAGCCAGATACCCCGTCCCTTCCACTCTCAATCGTGTTTCCAGCAAGATACCCCTCTCCTCCCACTCTCAGTCGTGTTTATAGCCAGATACCCCGTCCCTTCCACTCTCAATCGTGTTTCCAGCCTGATACCCTGTCCATCCCACGCCCGGGTCATATCTCCAGCGTGATAACCCGTCTCACCCACGCCCGGGTCATATCTCCAGCGTGGTAACCCGTCTCGCCCACGCCCGGGTCATATCTTCAGCGTGGTAACCCGTCCCTCCCACGCCCGGGTCATATCTCCAGCGTGGTAACCCGTCTCACCCACGCCCGCGCTACGTCTTCAGCGCGGTGCCTCGTCTGCCTGAGATGCCCGTCACATCGTGAGCTTGATTGGTGGTAGTTGTAAAGTGCACAGTAAAACCACAATGCCGGTCGGCCGGCCAACTCTGCCGGCTAGTGAGGCCTCTCGTCAAACCCAAGCCGTACGGAGTGAGAATTTGCGGCGTGGTGGGAATGGACCGGAATAGAAAGCGCCGCGCCGAGAATGTGTGAGACCGACCATTTCGAACAAATACGCCGCTGAGCTACACACGCACGCAAAACAACTTGTTTGACGCTTGTTTGTTGTTTGTTTATTTGGTGGTTCACGACGCACTGACGCACGCCCACACTGTTTCACCGGTGGGCCGCGGGATTAGGAAATGTCCTGAGCGGTGCGGTGTCGAACCCGGGACCTTCAGTACGTAGAGCCCAACACCTCCACTCGGCGACCCCCGCCCCAACTTGCTTTGACGCATGGTACTATGAGAGATGGTGACGGTCATGGCCGATCTGGCTTTTAAAAAATGTACCAATCTATTGGCTATATCATGACGTTAGTTACTCTTCAGCCTGTGTGTGAGAGAGAACGTGAGAGAGAGAGAGAGAGAGAGAGAGAGAGACCTGAAACGTGAGAGAGAAAAAAGTGCCCGTCTCCGCTCCCCCACTCGTCACCCACGTAAAAATTTCAGCATGAGCCCGTGGGAAGGTGGCAGCGCATCCCGGGAAGGTCGGACGACAGGCCAGCAGGAGCACCTCGGTTGGGCCGCAGTGTGCCGTGGGCGTGGATGTACCGTGTACCGTGTACCGATACGCCGCGGTGACCCATCAGTTGGTCGTGCCTCCCGCCCTGCGGTGGCCGTCCGCTGTCCACGTGCTGTTGACGGGCCTGGGATGGGCCCACCGCGTCCACCATCCCACCGCGTCCACCATTCCAGTACGTCACGTGGCGTTGTCTGGCCGTCGCCGGTCCCGACAGCCGGCTGGGTACAACAGCCAGCACAACTGCCGGCTGGGTACAACATGGTTACAACAGGCAGCGCACAAGCAGCACAACTGCGGCTGGTTACAAATGTTACAACAGCAGCCTGTGGAGACTGTTACAACAGGCGCCCCTGTCGTGGTACAGCAGGCAGCGCACCTGTCGGCTGGTTACAGCAGGCAGCGCACCTGTCGGCTGGTTACAACAGCACAACTGTCGGCTGGTTACAACATGGTTACAACAGGCAGCGCACCTGTCGGCTGGTTACAACAGCAGCCCTTCGCTGTTAAAGGAGCGCCTTCGGCTGTTACCTTGTTTAAACAGGCAGCGCACTGTCGGCTGGTTACAAGGCAGCGCACCTGTCGGCTGTTACACAGGCAGCGCACTGTCGGCTGGTTAAAATCTTTTGCAACTTCGCTGGTTACAGCAGGCAGCGCACCTGTCGGCTGGTTAAGCACCACTGTCGGTTTACAACTTACAACAGGCAGCCACCTTCCTTAACACTTCTTTAAAAGCACCTGTCACTGGTTACACAGGCACCACTTCGGCTGGTTACAACAGGCAGCGCACTGTCGGCTGGTTACAACAGGCAGCGCACCTGTCGGCTGGTTACAACAGGCAGCGCACCTGTCGGCTGGTTAAACACCCACTTCTCACATTACAACAGCACCCTTCCTTACAACACTATTCTCCCCACTGTCGGCTGGTTACAACAGCAGCCACTGTCGGCTGGTTACAACAGGCAGCGCACCTGTCGGCTGGTTACAACAGGCAGCGCACCTGTCGGCTGGTTACAACAGGCAGCGCACCTGTCGGCTGGTTACAACAGGCAGCACAACTGTCGGCTGGTTACAACATGGTTACAACAGGCAGCGCACCTGTCGGCTGGTTACAACAGGCAGCGCACCTGTCGGCTGGTTACAGCAGGCAGCGCCACTGTCGGCTGGTTACAGCGGCAGCCACTGTCGGCTGTTACAACAGCAGCCCACTTCTTTACAACACCACCTTCTGTTAAACAGCACCACCTTCGCTTTAAACACACAATTCCTTTAAATTTAAAACACCACTCTGGTTACAACAGCACCACTTCGGCTGGTTACAACAGGCACGCCACTGTCGGCTGGTTACAGCAGGCAGCGCACCTGTCGGCTGGTTACAGCAGGCAGCGCACCTGTCGGCTTTAAACCTTCTTCTTTTCTTCCCTTCTTTAACCTTCTCACCCCTTCTTACACCCTCTTTTTTACAACAGCACCCACGTCGGCTGTTACAACAGGCAGCCACTTCGGCTTTACACAGGCAGCGCACCTTCCTGTTACATTTTACAACATCACATTCCTTTAAACAGCACCCACTTCCTGTTACAACAGGCAGCGCACCTGTCGGCTGGTTACAACAGGCAGCGCACCTGTCGGCTGGTTACAACAGGCACCACCTGTCGGCTGGTTAAACAGCAGCCACTGTCGGCTGGTTACAACATTTACAACAGGCAGCGCACCTGTCGCTGTTACACAGCAGCGCACCTGTCGGCTGTTACAACAGGCAGCCACTGTCGGCTGGTTACAACAGCTGGTTACAACAGGCAGCCCGTCGCTACAACAGGCAGCGCCACTTCGGCTGTTAAACAGCAGCCACCTTGCTTTACACAGCACCACCTCTTCCCTTTCCTCCCACTCTGGTTAAACAGGCACGCCCTTGGCTGGTTACAACAGGCAGCGCCACTGTCGGCTGGTTACAGCGGGCAGCGCACCTGTCGGCTGGTTACAGCAGGCAGCGCACCTGTCGGCTGGTTACAACAGGCAGCCAACTGTCGCTGTTACAACATGGTTACAACACACCCTTTTTACAAACACCCACTTCCTTACAACCCCCCTACCCCTTCGGCTGGTTACAACAGGCAGCGCCACTTCGCTGGTTACAACAGGCAGCCACCTTCGGCTGGTTACAACACAGCGCACCTTCGGCTTTAAACAGGCAACCAACTGTCGGCTGGTTACAACATTCACAGGCAGCCCACTTCGGCTGGTTACAACAGGCAGCCCCTTCGCTGGTTACAGCAGGCAGCGCACCTTGGCTTTACAATGGTTCAACAGGCAGCGCCACTGTCGGCTGGTTACAACAGGCAGCGCCACTGTCGGCTGGTTACAACAGGCAGCGCACCTGTCGGCTGGTTACAACAGGCAGCGCACCTGTCGGCTGGTTACAACAGGCAGCGCACCTGTCGGCTGGTTATAACAGGCAGCGCAACTGTCGGCTGGTTACAACTGTTACAACAGGCAGCGCACCTTCGGCTGGTTACAACACACCCCTTCGCTGTAAAGCAGCCACTGTCCTGTTACAATGTTCCAGGCAGCGCACTGCGGCTGTTACAACAGCCCACTGTCGGCTGGTTAAACAGGCAGCGCCTGTCGGCTGGTTAAACAGGCAGCGCACCTGTCGGCTGGTTACAACAGGCAGCCATTTGGGCTGGTTACAACAGGCAGCGCACCTGTCGGCTGGTTACAACAGGCAGCGCACCTGTCGGCTGGTTACAACAGGCAGCGCACCTGTCGGCTGGTTACAACAGGCAGCGCACCTGTCGGCTGGTTACAACAGGCAGCGCACCTGTCGGCTGGTTACAACAGGCAGTGCACCTGTCGGCTGGTTACAGCAGGCAGCGCACCTGTCGGCTGGTTACAACAGGCAGCGCACCTGTCGGCTGGTTACAGCGGGCAGCGCACCTGTCGGCTGGTTACAGCAGGCAGCGCACCTGTCGGCTGGTTACAACAGGCAGCGCACCTGTCGGCTGGTTACAACAGGCAACGTACATGTCGGATCAACAATTGTTGCTGCTGTTGCTGAAGTCCCAGCAACTCATGCCGCGTCCATGCTCAGCTTGTCGAGTTCATGAGCATTGCCCCCATGTCATGTGCTCTCGCGTCTGCCTTAGCCCGAGCGCCACATCCAGTGTACGTCGCCATCTTGTAGGAAATCGCAACGGACGGGGCTGGACAGTTTTTTTAGTCCGCGCGTTCCCCACTGAATCCACGAAATCTGGCCGCGGAATTCGTGATGGATTAACAAAAAACGACACGTGAAGTCAGATCCTCCGCGGAATTCGTGGAAGAAACGCGACGAAGAAGGCAGCCTTAATTAAAGCCACTGGGGCCATCTGGGTTAAGCCTGTAAATGAAGGATGATAAAAGCCTGGACAAAAAAAAACGATATTGAACAGCCTAACCAATACAATGTCCTAAATTGTAAAGAACTATCAACCAACAACGTACCGTCCTACCAATAAGTCTCTACCTACCTATCTGCCTCAGCAAATCCAGCATTTTCACTCGATCTCGCGTAACACATGCGTAGATCGAGTGGCCAACACACTCCACTCAATGCACTGTCCCCGTACATACTAAATTCCTGACCCATATGTGTCTACTCCAACTTAGCTAACATTATTAATTTGCTGTTGCATAACAGACTCTTCCACACACATGATCCACCAACAATTTTCAAACTCCATACATACCTGCATAGAGGAATCTGCACAATGTGCACCTACTAACATAAAGTCTTATCTTACCCACCACTAGCTATAGCTTTAAAAAATGTATTTCAACAAAAAAAATCCACCATACTTTTAAATACATTCAGTGAGGGTCCCACTACAACATAACCCGACAGCCTATTCCATTGATCAACCACCCTTTGACTGAAAGCCTGCTGACACTTAATTGTCCTACACATCAACTTGCCGAACTAAATTCCTGACCCAAGTGTGATACTTTAAGCGAAGATCAGCATTTAAACTAACATTTTCTCGCCTTTTCACTATGTTATACATTTCAATCATATCATCTCGTAATCTGCTGTACTTGAGTGAGTACATGTCTAGTGCCATAAGCCTTTCTTCATATTATAACTTACCTAGTCCGCCAACAAGTCTAGTGGTTTTGTGCTTCACACTTCGGCACAGGGTCGCAAACGTGTCTAACCGAAAGTGGCAGTGGGATTCCTCACAGACTTCAGAAGTTTGCTCCGCTCATTCCTTCAGAAGTTTGCTGCGAAAAACGTGCCAACCACCTCTCACAATATCGAGAATGTATTACGTTCAGAACTGGTGGGTTTGAACATGAAATAAAATCAAGCAAGTTAACCAGGGACAATTAATTCAAAATAGCTAAGCTTGAATACATACCTATCATCAAACACCAAAAACAAACATTTTATTCCAAAAAGCTCCAAATGCGAATTTCAAATGCTAGTCGAATTATTTCAAACCTTGTGCAAATCCGCCTTTATCAGGCACACTGGAATTTATGGGGTAGCGGAGTGAAGGTACTGAAACGTTGAGCATGGGTAATGAGGCTACCAGATCCGACATCCAGAAAGAGAATACTTCATAAATGCTTCCAACGGAAGGATACACTTATGATAAAAGAAAATTCCCCTCATGATGGTTTGAATATGAAAAATTATATTAGTAGATAGAATATGAAATTGCAAGCGATGGGACAAATTTTATTGATTTCGAAGGACTAGTTGTGAAATGAACGTTTTATTTTGCATTTTAAGCGTATCCACAGAGTCGCAAAATGTGACCTATGAGACCCTCCGGCTACTGCACTTTTCCATAGCCAGTAGAGACAATCGTACCTTCGATAATTATGACAACCACAGGGCAGTGGGATGCAGGGAAATTATCCAAATGGTTTTTTCCCCAATATCCCATTGCAAGCTGACAAGCGTGGCATTAGCACCAACACCCTGATTTAGTGTTAACCTGCCTATCTTAGACAGTGGCGATGCGCTTGGTCATTTCTGAAGTCTACGTACAACGCTCCCGTGCCGCGATACGTTTCGCCGCCCCCGTTTCCAACTAAACATTTGGAAGTGGCACAAACCTCAGTTTTTTTTTTCAACTCTGCAGGGGCCATTGTTCCCCAAAGAAAAATAACTATCCACTTGCGGTGGTGGATGTTTGTGCACTTTTAGGATTGCATGTTGAACATCAATAGAAATAATGATGCTGTCATGCAATCGAAATATTTTGATTGCCCTCCTAATGGCGACCCAATGCTGGTACTCATCCCGTGAATTCGCGGAGGCCACCAAGCTTCTTTGAATGGAAGAGACTAGCGTTGTTTCGTACATCAGAGCCTTGTTAGTTGATGGACATCCTTGAGGTATATTTTGCCGTGCCAATGAAACATTAAAGATTCTGGCGAATTTACCTTCAGTGTAAGCCGTTACATGAAAGCAATGTGGTTAAATCACATGTTGACAGCGCCAATGATTCTGCGAAGCCTCCGCATGCGTACCTTTGGGCGACTCTCAAGTAAACATGTAGCGTTATACGTAAACCAAACTGTACCACAATTTGTTCTGCATAATGACTCAAAAACGCGTGCGGAACTGAAAAGCTGCAGCCTGGCAAGCCAGTGGTGGGCATCACAAAGGGTAGCCAACAACTCAAGTCTCGTCTGTCGGGAGTAAGCACACACCGCACAATGCTCATTTTGTTGCTCAAGTTATGAGGCTTTGTGGCTCTGCAGGGAGGCCAAGTATCAGCAAACTTCCAGTTCTGGCATTTCAGCGCAGTATTCTCAGTCGGTGATTGCTGCTGTGGTATTTTGGCACTGCGACTTGAAACGAATCAAACTCAGAAGTGAAAAACATGCACTGTGAAGCTTATTATCCGCCTTTGTACTTCCAAGTCCGTCAAGAGATGTCTACGGTGTTCCACTGCACGGAAAGTCACGGGAAGTGTTCGAGATCTGCGTCCGTCGTGTTCACACCACTACTCAGATACGCACACATCGTATACAACACACACACACACACACACACACACACACACACACACACACAACACGCAATATGCACACGCACACTCATGGCTCGTGGTCACACACACACACACACACACCACGCGTGATGAGATGAGTCAAGAATGACGGATGACATGGCGGATTTTGGTCTTCAACAGACGCTGTGGCATGTTGGTGAGACCGTCTCCTACAGCGTGCTGGTTGTGTAGTTGCGCCGCACGATGCATATATTGTGGCGTTTTACTTGATTGTTCCTCATCCGGGGCAGGTATAGGTGATGTGACTGCCTAGTGCCCAGGACCAAATGTTCGCATTCATGTGTTAGTGTAGATCGCCGTACAGAAGGCTTGGTGGTCAAAACACTATGAATGAGACACAAGCCGAAAAATGACACAGACTTCGATGGACAAAGTCATCCTGGCTGGTTTGTCGCATCATAAATTGGGTCGTGTTTCCTACGATCTGACATAACCCTAGCAGACAAGTCGAATCCGAGCGTGGTGTGGCACATTGCAGGGAGTCGAATCGGAATAAGCCTTCTGGACCACGTTCTACTGACTATGTCTACTGATTTTATCGGGGCGGGGATGGGGGGTTAAGGTTTCGGCTATGGGACCAAGGTCCCGGGTTCGACTCTAGCGCCACTAGGACATTTCCCAATCCCGCGGCCCGATAACTAGTGGGGCGGCGCCATTAGCCGTGAATGTCATAAAGTGTTGTGAACCAACCAATAAACAAACAAAATAAATAAACTAGTGCCTTTTATCCACTGTCGACATGGACTGGCCGCTGGGATGGGGCCGCGGGCAAAACTAATCTGAGGGCTCCTCTACTAACATCTCCCAGGTAAATTAGTGCAACACCATACCATGCGAATGTGTACGGGTGCTCGGTATAAGTTTGTGACATCACGACAGGTCTATGCGAATTTGGGCCGGATGGCTTTATCTCTTATATACGGTCTACGTACGAGTGTCATAAATAGCTTCACATTCTTCCCTTTGTTTAAAACAAACGATGAAGGTAGTGTCACACATTCGTGATGCTTCTGTCTCGCTCACTGCAAATATAATCTCCCAGAGACGATGGACTGGAGCCGCCTCTGACGAACGATATTTTATAAAATTATCATGGCGCACGCCCATGAATTTTAGGAAAGATCACAAAATGTCGTGGCACAGTGGCGGATGGCTCGGTAGGTGAAAAAAAAACACCATAGGCAGGATGTCACTCCGCACCCACACCCCGCCCACCGTATGGATTATCGTTCGCAAGAACGCTGTTTTGATTCAACGCGGTATTTTGCATCAGTGTCACAGGGGAGCACACCAAATTCTTCGGGTGATGTCGAACTGAAGAAAACAATGAAGGTAACGATTGCCTATAGCTTTCGTATTCGCTACCTGGAATCAGACGATGTAGTACATGCAGATAATGGAAAACAATTTCAGCCGAAAATATTTCTGGCTGAAAACAAGAGCAGATAACCCATCGAAGTCTTCCAAATGTATGGGTCAAGAAGGCCGCCTCCAAGCTATCTCGCTTCCTCAGAGGGGCAACAATTCAGCGTAGACGTTTTACCTAGTTTCAAACTAGTTCAACATCAGTTTCCAAAGAAGTTGTAGGCGACATAAGAACACAGTTATTGGCATGCTTCGCGTGGGAGTGTGATGCAGGCGGTCGCTGATATCGCTGTCAACAAGGATGCGAAAATCGCCAACCACATCGCCATGAAAATTGCAGTAAAACGGCCGCTTGACAACGGATTTCCGCCGCCGTGTGTGGTCCAGCTAGCTGGCCATCAACCTCTGACCAGCCTCGCAAGCCTACGCAGAGTCTACGCAGCCTTCAGAGGCCTACTCAGAAATACACCGGAAATAGCACATGTAAACGCTCCGTTTAAACCAAGTCAAGAATAACATCCACCGACAAAACCAGGCTAGTCAGTGTAACCCTACCGCCATAAATGCTCCATGAAAGATCGCTGCCTACGGTCAGAGCACAGTGCGTGCGTGGGAGTCCCTTCGCCAGGGACACAGGGAGTCCCTTCGCCCATGGCCAATCAATATGTCCGTTTGGATAGCGCATGCGACGCTACTGTAAGCATCCACCTGCAGCGGGGGGCACGTGACGCAGGCATGGAGTAGGCGTTGCACAACTGCACTTTTAATATTAGCCTCAGCGGGGCCAAGTAAAGCAGTCATATGCAAAATCAACAACGATGGCGCAACACTTCCAGTGTTCGTGACAATGTATTGAAGTTTACCTGCTATGACCAGTGAAGTTGCTATTGTTTAATGAGGCTGTTATTAAAACAAATACACGCACGCACGCACACACACGCACATACACGCACGATACCTATATATGTATATATAAATGTACACATATATATGTATATATACACATATATATATATATATATATATATATATATATATATATATATATATATATATATATATATATATATATATATATATATATATATATATACATTGTATGTATATATATATATATATATGTGTATATATGTATATATATATGTATATATATATATATATATATATATATATATATATATATATATATATATATATACATATATACACATACCAACCGTATATTTATCATACTTCGTCCTACCTCCCCCACACCTACAATGCTCTCTGGGGGTGTACAAGTGCACCCCAGTGTGCACTTGTATGCAAGTACAAGTGCACCTATGAAGAAGTAGTTTCAGGTCATGCAGCAAATCAGTTTCGAAAGCAAATCGCATTCGTCACATTATTAAAATGTCGTCGAATTAAGTAGTAACAAGATATGCTTCAAGGAATCACACGAAGTTCAAAATATATCGTCGATGAGTGGTGACATAGACGTTGATGTGGGGCAGGGAGAGGGCGCGGCAAAACGAGTTACCTAAGATGGGAAAACTTAGCTGTGAGGCCTATGGCTTTGGATGGAAGACATTGACTTACAACGGGTCGTGTGGCCACCCACGCACAGAGTTCTGCGTCAACTCCCACGCCCATGGCGCGACGAGGCCCTGAGTAGCTCGTCATAACCTGGGAATGGAACAAACGGAATAGAGGCTGAATGTTAATGCCAGCTCGTACAACTTCCACTGCCCGCGCCAGCGTCTGTCGACGGCACACGCAAAAGCGACAGCCTCCCTAAATTCTGCCCGGAGCAATCTTGCCGACGCGCTACAGTGATATCTGAGCCGGCGTCGACCAATCAGCCGCTCGGACGGGTCACGTGGTCGTCGGCGCGGGCGGTCTGGTCAAAAAGGTTGCCGTGGGCGTCGTCCATCGTCAGTGTTCACAGGGAAGGCGTCGGAGGTCGGCAGGCGGTGCACTGGGGCAACACCTTGGAGGAGCCGCACCGGGGTCGGAGAACGATACATCAGGTGAGAATCCTGCACTGGAGATTTCTGTCTTACCCGGATATATGCACTGGCGGATGTAAGTGGGCCACAAGAGCCATCTCTCCCCACCCCAGCCGAAGAGGCTGAGCTTTCTTCGGAATGTTTTCACTAAAATGACATTTTCTCCAAATACAAAACATATTCTACGAGATAAATATTGTCTTAGGTGGACCCGACGACCGTCAGCTGTTCAATTATGAAGTCTTCTTTTCTAAATCTGAGATATGTTCCGGAAATTGGCTCACCCAACCGGCCCCCCTGGATCCGCCCTTGGCTATACGCTCGCAGTCTGTCTCTACATACAATGGCGAAGGCCGAGCGAGCCTTACGCGAACGAAGGGAATTTGTCATCATGGGCGGTCCGATCCTGTCCGACAGGGGCTAATTCTCGTGGTTTACGGGAGCCTTACATACAATGATAAGACAACGAACAACAATAATACGGTCCGCACCGAAAGGAAGCAAAATTGCATAAAGTTTTCAACGCGTTTCCAGCTAGACTTCAGGTAGCATACTTTTTCTAAAGGCTCGTTTATCTGCACCCTATAAACAGAAATTGCAAAGCGGAAAAGCAGAATGCTCATATAATGCACCACTGTAATCCGTTAGATATATATATATATATATATATATATATATATATATATATATATATATATGTGTGTGTGTGTGTGTGTGTGTGTATGTGTGTATACATGGAAGCAGATCAATATTGACGCATTGCTGAATGAACACAATTGCGGGACGGCCATTGATTTCTTTCTTCAGCAGACATTCTGTCCGTCTTGTAACACATATTCCATCGTTTATTTTCCGTGTCCATGCACGATATTCCTTAGCAGAACTAGAGCATATATGTGAAACATTGGCTATATTTCGAACGCTTTATCTATTTTCACTTTGAAGACAAAGTCATGTTGGTCGTGGTCACCACTCTGTAAAACAAACAAATATACTCGCGAACCATACATGGCATACTGCACTCATATTCTTGTAGGTTGCAATGACAGTGTGAAGACAAAGGCAAGAACAAATGTCATCGGGCATCTCTGGCACTCGCCCTTCCGTCCGGTGATGATGTGTGGGCAATCATATAGTAACAATGTGCCTCGTACATTGATTTGGCGTTTGATGGATGGGTCAATCTGCTCGATGAAGACCGCTTCCAGGATTTGTCGCTTCAGTTTTTCCAGGGTTGTGGCTGGGACTTTGGTGTTCATAACCTTGTCGGGGCGTGTGAAGTGACTCAGATGGTCGCGTTCGGTGTGTGTCGGGGTCCGCTCTGTTGCAAGTACATTGCTGTGCGGCGGCTTAAGGATGTGGTCGTGCTGACAGCATAGCCACTGTTCTGCAGGAGCGCACACTCTCCTTGTATGCACTTGCAAAAGTAGACAAAGTTGAACTCTTCAGAAGTGCTTTGTCGTGGTTTAGGCTGTTCCTCATGCCCAGGTTAGGCGTTACTGGGCTGCGATAGTACACGAATAGTGGTAATTTGTCCTGGGCGTTAGTAGGGGCACGATTGTTCTCACTGATGCGCTTTGGCGTTTTCCTTTCCTGCTTTCAGCCAGGGCTCGTGGTGTTGCGGTAGTGCAGATAGCGTGTTTAATGGCCATGTGAGCGTATGCTCTGATGACACCGACCTCGTGCCTGTCTGCTGACACTCACTCTTGTGTGCCTGACACTCGTTTTTCCCGCTAAGACATTTTCCGGTGTCCGTTAGTTTCCGGAAAACGTTTGTGACAAAAGCGCCTGGGGGTGTGTCGATGCTAATGTCTAGAAAATTTGGTTTGTTATCTATCCTATCCTCTACTGTGAGAGTTAGCCACGGCATGCTTTTCAAGCACCAGTGCAGGGACCTGGAAGGTTGACGTGACATCGATATTGACATAGGTTGTTCAAATCGGTAAGACTATATATATATATATATATATATATATATATATATATATATATATATATATATATATATATATATATATATATATATATATATATATATATATATATATATATATATATATATATATATATATATATATATATATATATATATATATATATATCACGCCAATGACCGATATAAATGACTTATGTCAATGACTCAACTACCTTCACAAATATTGTAGCAGTCAGTCTTCACATCTGCATGTGATATATTGAAATGAACTTAACAGAGTAATTTAATTATATATGATGCGCACCATTGTATCCTCTCACCTACATACATCGGCCGGTCAAGCGACTAAGGGCACTATTCACGGGTTTGGGCTTATTCTTTCCATGCAACGCACATAAGAGTAATAGTTACCTTCAAAGATATTCGGATGCCCATCCTCTTTACTGTAATGGTGACAGAGCCCATGTGTGTTTCAGGGCCTGAATGTAATATTCTATATACATGCATGTAAGGCTTTTATTTCACAACGTTGGCACAGTTATGAACAAATAAATGCTGGCCAATTAGCTACCCCTCCTCATTCGGCACGGCATGCTTGTGATGTGCAACGCAACAAAGACTGGGCGATAGCAAAGTGGTTTTCATAACGTTGGTGTGATGCAGGATTTATGCTGAAAATTCTGACTAACTGTGGGCGAGGAACATACAAAGAAGTACAGAACTGTTCATACAAAGTCGTGATGATGCTTGCAATATCGCATGATTTAAGCACGTGTATGATCGAAATGTGCGAAAATCCCACAAATGACTTGATGAATTCAGTATTATAGATTGCGTGATCGATTGGGTGTCAGAAGAGGAGATAAGTCGAAATGTTCTGATTCGGTCAGGCACTAAATGGATTGGGTAATGCGAGAAATGAACGCAATGTGTTCATGTAAATCGTGTATAGCCTAATCATTATTGAACATTCGGCAACAGTATGTTATCTATCATTGTAGTAGTTGCCAATGTATAAGCACTTCACTGGTAAAAAAATATGAAAACAACAGAAAAATCCCAGCTTTAACCTACCTTATATCATTGACGTTAATTGTCACTACGATTTCGAATCGTTCAGAATACTTGGGCATTTAGCTTATACCGTAGGTTTTTGAACCATCCACTGGACTCAGGTGGTCAGCTAGTCAGGTGGTCAGGTCAGCTACCTAAACAGGTAGCTTGGTTGACCTGACTTAGGTTAGCAACTTGACGTAGCCTGGGGTCGAAACATATAAGTAAAATTGAGGAAGGAACAGGCACCCCAAGTTTCACCGCCATGCGCGTTCTTGCTCGTGAACAGTCGTGAAAAGGATGAGTTGTCCTCCATTCCCTATACCCCATCTCGCATTCTCCTTCCCCACTGTGCAAGTAAATTAATCGTATGTAGTAAAACAAAACTTAATGGGTGTTTAAATTTTCACTTTTCCATCTGGTTACGAAGCCATTCATGTGTACCAAATGTGGAAATGTATACAAATCATACAATTTTGATATAGTTGCATGGAACTCTCCACATTCTGGGTCTTCTTCTGGACTTAGATGCATTAAGCTTACAACTGGCAGAATTTGCCAATAAATTATTCTTCGAGATCTTTTGAGCGTTGGGTTGCCCAGATTGGTCACCAGTGTCCCAAAGAATAGGCACCGGCACCAATGCTTTGCTTTATATCATTCAAAGCATTTAATTTGTTCAGTGGCCATACAGTAATTTTAGACAAAATGGCGAAGAGATAGGAAGCAACCACCCCACCCTTCCACTAGAAAACCTGAGAAGTACGCTTCGTAGGTCAGAGGTGAATGAATCGAGATCAGAACCGTTGGAAATTTATGATGCCAATAATAATAAATCATGCCATTACGACAGGGTTAAAATATTGGTTTTTCATTAGGTGTGAGATGTCGAAATGAGCATAGCAGGATGTCGAAACTTGACATGTAATTAGCGTAATTTAAAATGTTTTTGATGTCATTCAGACTAAAATTTGAGTTCATGGTGTAGGTGATTATGACTGGACCTTTATCATTTGTTTTAAGATTCATAATTTAAGAAAAGATGTATTCGGGATAAGGAGAATAATAACTATGGTGAACTGCTTTGTTGGTTATTTGGGTTTAGTGGCGCATCGACTGCTTCGGTCATACAGCGCCCATATGATGAACTGGTATTGTATCCCATATCACATAGGTCATCCCTTTACCCGAAATTGTATTGCAAAATGTTCGTGTAACATTCCATATTGAGGGCACGCACATGCTATTTATAAACGAGATACTGTTACAAAGGAGATATAAATACTTCATATCAATGAGCAGGATGCTGATACTTCTTAGAGAAGGATGTCGATTGAGTGTTCAGGAAGTGGTATATTCAGAAGGTGGAATAATTTATCACTGAGCAACTTTGATACGCCTGCATATTGTTTTCAATGCAGGGCTTCATTACTTGCTGAATAAGGACTTAAGGAGTGCTGGATGATACCGGGTTTCAGGATACTGGGTAGACTATCTGAAACAGAAGAGGCTCTGTGATACGGTTTCAGATTTCCTGATCAGAGGTCATTGGTGCACCCCAACTATGTCATATTTGAATTGTTGAAGGGCATCAGGATGTCTTCAGTTGAGTTTATGTTGGCTTCATAATCAGCAGCTAGTAAGCAAGGATGTCACAAAAGCCATAGACAGGGAGGTCGATTGAACTTTCATTAGGTGGTATTTTCCACCCATTTTCTTGACAAACTTTCACACTGCATTACCATGAAAGAAACCCTCTATGCCTTCTGAAGCTTCCTCGATCCGGCCAACACCTTTTGGGAGTAACGAATGGCTTAGGAATGTCTGTAAATACGAAATTCAAAAACTCTACTTCTTCAACAACTTGTTAATGTTGGGACAACGCTCCTCATAATTCATAACGGAGATGCATGGCTATTGCAATCGATTGCACGGAACTAATGAGCCAACGTTTACAGTGCATTTTGCACCTCGCCCGGCCGAACGTTCAGGATTGTTCATCCCGCGCCGTCTCGGGGGGAGGTCGTTAACGATCCCCCTAAGATTTCCCGCGGACTGTGAAAGACCGGCACGGGGGAGCGCGCCGAAATTTGGCACACCTTTTCCCACATCAATTTGGCATGTTGTGCCACAATTTTGAAGTCAGGTCATCTAGGGTCAGCGAGTTAGTCAAGGTCAAGTGAGGTCACCTCCAAAAATTTCAACCACGCTTTCACGCTTTAACGTGTAGTAAGCGTCGTCACGCTTTAACGGGTAAGGATATTTGAATGAAACTTTCAGTGATTGCTTATCTTTAGGGATGCAACAAATCGCACCAGATAAATTTTGCATTTTTTTCAGTTTTTGATTACTTATTAGCTTTGTATATTTGCCCATTGGAGTTAAAATGTAAGGTTCTGGCTGAAGTGAGCATGTTTTATTGGTGCAAGTCGTCTTCGAACAACATTTTTCGGTGCGCTCTACCTATTAGAAAAGGAAAATTAAGGAAAACTTGAAAACTAAAAATGTTTTAATATAAATGTAAAAATGTAGGTGGCCAAACGTTTTCTGATCCTGGTCGATTTCACTTTCTGATTCCAACTATATTTTTTCTTCAAATCTTGCTCAAAATGACCCCCAAGAGCCACAAACATGATGTAAGCCGTGAAACTCTAGGGGCCCTAGTGACGTCACTCTTTGGGGAATCATTTTTGGGGTGTTGTTTGGCCCTACTCATCGAGAGCTTTCCGATGACACCTGTTTTGTGTTCGTGCGACGCTTAGTTTAGATACCAGAGAGGGTCTCTTTCAACCCTCCCCCCCCCCCCGGACGGAGTGTGAGGATCTGACAGGAGAGACGGGGCGGGTAAATATGCATTGATGTTATCACCACGGCAGTGCATGTCGGAGACCTCCCGCCGACATGCGGAGACCTCCCGCCGATATGCCGGAGACCTCCCGCCGACATGCCGGTGACCTACCGCCGACATGCCGGTGACCTACCGCCGACATGCCGGTGACCTACCGCCGATATGCCGGAGACCTCCCGCCGACATGCCGGTGACCTACCGCCGACATGCGTCTTCCGATAATAGTCTCAGAAGTGAGTGGATCTGAGCTCGCGTCTCCAACCTCGCTCCAATTCGAAAATCGGTCAGGTCTGTGATAGGCATAGAAGTGAGTGGGTTTGAGCACTCCTCTTCGACCTCGCTTTTATTCAGGAACCCTCAGTTTCTTTAAAATTGCCAAAAGGTGTTTTAATCTCTCGTTACTAACTGAAGCATAATAGGTGCAATAGGTCAGGTCATTTCCCTGCTCGGGTAACCCATATCAAAGGAAGAATAAATGGAGCTAGTCAAATCACCCTACACCCAAGTATATATATCACAGTTTTGCATTGTAGTCTTTTTTAGTTTCCAGCTTTCACTAGTCGCACAACAGAAGATCAGGAGTATAAAAGCAGGAGCCCCAGAAGATAGCGAATGTTGTCTACAAGTGCTACTACTACTACAGCCTACACTCTTGCGAAGTGATGTAGAGAGCTTTAATGGCAGCACGGAGTGCTTGATGTTTCAAGTGTTGGAAGACCCATGAAGTAACAGCCTAGGAAACACATTAACCATGTCCATGACCTGGTTCTTGTAGACCTGGACAAGGTAGATGAACGGACGTGAAAAGTGGCGGTGACCTTCCTAGTTTGTCTGTGGGAACAGTTCGTCATATGCTCACTGGTGAATTGAAGATGAAATAGTCAACGCGCTAATATCGAAGATGCTAACAGAAGAACAAAAACGTAACCGTGGGGCACTTTTATATCGGCATCAGCCAGATCCAGGCAAATGCAGGCTTCTAGCTCAGAAGAAGCACGGATCCATTCTTATATTCCCGGGTCTAAGGTATCCAGCCAGCATCGGTAGCACCATCGCTCATCTCGCATTTGTTTAAGCAGAACACCTCGCAAGTTTCTGACGGTGGCATCGACAGGGTAAGCAGGAAAGTGTTTTGGAACACCGAGTACATTGCTATAATTGAATACTTGTCCGCTTGTGAAACAATCAACGGACAGACCCACATTGGCCTCCTCCACAAATTGCATGACGAACTGAAGACGAGAGAAAACCTCAGGAAGCCTTCTTTCGCAGCCGGATATTGCACCAGAACACATTGGACCTGAGTTCCGGAAAATGCTATCAAGCAGAACAAATCTGAAATCATGACTTACCCACAGTATTCACCAGATTTAGCAACGGTTGATTGCTGCGTGCTCGAGCCTTCGAAGGATTCCCTGAGTGGATTTCATTTCCGGAGCCGAGAGCGGGCAATTGCCTGGGTACGTGAATGAATCTACAAGCAGGAGGAGCATTGGTTTACAAAAGGACTATGGACTAAACAAAAAGGATTGCCGCGTGCCTTCGAAGGATTCCCTGAGTGGACTTCATTTCCGGAGCCGAGAGCGGGCAATTGACTGGGTTCGTGAATGATTCTACAAGCAGGAGGAGCGTTGGTTTACAAAAGGACTGCACGCTCTGCCGCATCCATGGGAAAGGTGCACTGGGACTCAGGGTGTATACTTTGAACAAAATGCGTAAGATGATCAGGCTAAGGCATCTATGCGATTATACAGGCTTATTTAACTGCCCTTCACCAAGTAGGGAACTCAGTGGAAAGATTGGCTATACTTTGACGAGTTTTTATCAAACAACATCAAGCATTGTGTCGCTTGATAAGGGCCTGTATGTAGGAAAGTCATCTTCCCCTGGCTTTAGTTCGCATAGCCCAAATCTAGTCTTGCGAAAACTTGTCCGTATACACAAGGGCCGATAGCTTAGTGTCGCTTTATTGACAAGGCTTGCGAGCAAACACAAATGGCAACAGCTTGTCACACAACGACAACGGCTTCAACAGACCTCTGGGCAGACACCGACGTGTGTCTCCTAAGTTCGTGCCGCGAAGTCCCCGTCAGGCGGCATCGGGACTGTCAGCTGTCCAGCAGCACGACCGCTCACCTCGTCCGTCCAGCCCAGTCAGCGAAGACCGGCAGCAGCGCGCGCCCCGCTAGGGGACGGGGTGACCTTACCCTGCCCACACGTAGCACGCCACTACCGGTGGGCACCACTCCCGGCAGCACTCGTACCTCGGGAGGGAGGGGCTCGGTCGGCGACACTCGTCCAGCCATGCGCTGCATGTGCGTCGGCTGCAGGCTACATGGTGGACGTGCGGTGCCGTGCTACGTGATGGTTCCAGGACAGGTGCCGGCCAGCCGATGGCCCCGGAGCTGACCTAGCCAGCACACAGCACACAGCCGCGGGATTCGAGCCGCGGTACAGCTGTCAACTGCCGACGTCAGCGACGGACCCGAGCCGTCTGGTGGGCTGAGGTTCCCGCTCGAAGGCTGGGGCAGTAACAGGATTCCGACAAGTCAGAACATGCACCCATGACGGTGCAGCCATTCTTTTTAGGTTTGGCTCATTGCTGTGGAGTTCCACAGCAATGAGCCAAAGTTCCGAAGCTAACTTTGTTGCATGTGGCTAAAAGCTATCATTCTTCCCACTCATTTAACTCTTTGGTAGTAGTTCCTAGGAATGCTAGTAAGCTTAAAAGCGCGTTAACAATCATATCCGTCGTAACAGCGCTGAAAAACGATGCTTCCCTGTTATTACTCGCACACCCTTAAGTTGGACATAAGTCGATGACACCCTGTCGAAATTAGCATCGCCTTGTCGGAGCTCGTCAGTATTCATTCACCACATTGTGTGCTGTCTTGCTTCAAACACCACAAGATATTGCCGCCTGATTGAATGAACCGCTTGTGAGCAACTAGTTATGTTTTCAACTCCGTGCTTCCATTGTCTGAACTCAGCACCTTGCTAATTTTGTTTGCCCATTTCAGAGAGAAAACACGAGATCTAGAAATGCCGGTGATTCGACGGTGCTGCGTCAACAGCATTTAGACGCTACGTGGCCTCTAGTTGTTGAGTTGATTATCTCCGCAAAGTTTTCAGTCGGGGTGGAATCTTACTCGAACTCAGCTAACGTCTGCCACACGTAACGCAAACTATAGCTGAAATTGCTCCCCCCTCGCCCCCGCCCCGGTACAGGGATGAAGAGCTGCTGAATCACCTAAGGTGTTTTTCCCGTGACTATCGGACGAGCGGTGCGCGGCAGCGGGACGAGGCCGACTAGGAACCTGCCTGACGGGGTGTACGTTGCCGACTTCTTAGGATAGAACACATTAAAAATGTCCTACCAGGTAATTGACCTGTGTAGTCATTCGTCAGATTATGTCCGGTTGTTTTTCGCTGAAGTCGCGAATTGCGAGCAGTTAATTCACTTATGTCGCCCAAACGGCCCATGTTGGCTGTGGACGGGTGATGAAGCACTCGGTTAATCTGCTTACTTTGGTGTTTGACCTTTGCAAAGTTATTGAGGCCATTAACAGAACTTGTCCTCATACGATATTTTGACGGGCTGGTGAAACACCAGGAAGTTGGCTTTGACGACGTCCAAATTAAATAGGATTTCCATTTGCACCCTGGGTACGAAAGATATGTACTTTCCACAAATATTTTAACGTTTCAAAGACGACGCCAACTTCTCGACGTTATCCAACTCTCGGGTTATTTTCTCAGTTGAACAATTCGCAAATTCTTAGGACAGTTAGTAAATGATAGATACCATGCTGAACATCTCAAGCGAGCATGTATCAATGCGCTTGCATATTAAATAACCAAGCTTGCAAATTCTGTTTTTGTGGAGAAAAAAATTGTCCGTTGACCTGGGAGGTCAACCAGTGACCCCAAGTCGGCTGGTGCCAATCACGTCAGAGCGTTCTGCGTGTGTACTTCCCACAACAGTTCCAAACTAAGTCCGAGTAAGAAGATGTTTATAATTTCATGCGTATTTAGAGCCGGTTCGTCCGTAGCTTGTTCATGCACGCATTTTCAACTTGAATACTTACTCATTATGGAAACCTAAAGGCCGATAATTTGGTAAATATACAAATTTAAGCTCCGGGCTTCAGAGCACGACATGACTAGCATGCTTTTGCCAAAGTCGTGCTAGGTACCTTCAACAATGGTTTTGGCGAATTTCATCAAAAACTGGGAGATGGAGTCTTCGTCCAACGGTCGCCATTTTTCATAATTAGCGTGAATTTGAGCTTGAAATGTCGTGACGAAAAGATACGTCCATGATTAATCATAAGACGGTGAGCCCATGGTGGTTTCAGAAAGGTGAATACTTTTAAGCTAAACAAAGATGGGAAGATGGATGCAAAAATAATTTTGTATGCAGCGACTATCTAGATGTCTGGATTAAATTGCATGAAAATGTGTGAAATTGTTTTTCCCAGATAAGAACGAAGCCATGAAAGGCCATTAATATGTCAGCAATTAAATATGGAATAAAATGTTCATAAATATTTTTCAATGAATAAAGATACTGAATTCAGCCATACAATATCCCAGAGATCTATGAAGATGTGAAGAAGTACGCCATTTGGAAGGACGATGTTTTAGAAATCGCTCGTGAACAGGGATGGAAATGTACAAAATGATTGGGAAAGGGAAATAGAGCCTTTTCGCGTCCTTCTTTCCAGTCCATTTCCAATCCAGCCATAGGGTTTATGTTAAAACTGAGCAACACGGGATGGGGACAGTTGTCCCTTCTTGCAACGGAAATGTGCCGGGTCATTTTAGGGGGAATAATCACCATCCCAACAGGAAATTTTCCACGCATTCCGGCGACGAAGGAAGTCTCAATATCATGATTGTTCGGGGTCGGGCCGCCTTAACAAAGCCCTGTCAGCGCCCCTGGAAAAGTTCATCCTTTGTTCGTGCGTGCATGAGCGCGTGTTTGTGCGTGTGCATATGCGTGTTTATGCATATGCGTGAGCGTGTGTTTGTGCGTGTCATACGCGAGTGTCTGTTCAGCTCAACTGAATGCCAAAAGCACCGCCACAAAGATGGAGGTGAAACGGGTCCTCTAGCCTTCGGCTTCCAATAGTGATGCATCAACCTTTGCAGCAATGATCCATGTTCTTCCTCTTCCTTATTGGCCAACCAGGTCTTGAAAGCGTTTTTTAGCCTGATTCGAACAACATAGTCACGTGGAATAGTGTGAAAAGTGTGAGGCGCTATAATGACGACCGGGTTCTGACCCAACTGACAGTCCTGCTGCTAGCAAGCTTTGGCTGAGCCAATTAACAAATACAAGGCAGGTTGGGGACGGCCCGTGTTGCGGTACACTCGGTCAGAACTTGTAGCAGCACCACTGTGGGCTGGGTTCGAACCAGCGGTATGTTTTCTATGGGGGAAATTTTTTCGGAGTTCTGAAATCAGCAAAAGAGACTCCCAACAACGCTTATGCTCAGATATTCCGAAGAGGTCCAACATTAACCCGCGCCGTCTCTCTGGTCAGATCCTTACACCTCGTCTTGGGGGAGGAGGCGGATAGTTTGGATTTTAGAGGGGGTCTCTCTAAAATCCAAGATTTTCACCAGGGGGCAGATTTTCACGACTTTTCGCGACTTACATTGTGTTTTGGGCTCTGGGGAGTTAGTTTTGGGGGATATTTGAAGAAGAAGAAAAAACTTGGAATCAGAAAAGGACAGCGAAATATACCAGGGCCACAATATTTTTGTACTCCCAAAACTAAAAATTTCATTTTTTTGAAATATCAAAACTTTGAGTTTTCCAGTTTTCTTTCGTTTTCCTTTTCTAATAGGTAAGGCGGACCGAGAAACGTTGCTGGAAGTCAACTTGCCCTAATAAAAAATGCTTACTTTAGCCAGAATCTTCGATTTGAACTGCAATAGGCAAATATTCAAAATTTATATGTAGTCAAAAAAGAGAAAAATATAAAATTCCTCTCGTACGTTTTGTTGCATCCCTAAAGATAAGCAAACACTGAAAGTTCCATGACAAAATCTGTATCCGTTAAAGCGTGACGACTGGTTGAACTTTTTTGGAGGTGACCTCACTTGACCTTGACTAACTCGTTGACCCTAGACGATCTGACTTCAAAGTTTTGAAGCAGCATGCCAAATTGATGTGGGAAGAGGTATGTCAAATTTTGGCGTCCTCTCGCGCGCCGTTCGTTCAATATCCGCGAAATATCTGAGGGGGGCGGTTGAAGATCCCCCTGAGACGGGACGGGTTAATTGCATTCGCCAAGAATAAAATCCTGCACTCTGTTGCAATCACGTTCTTTTGATCCTGAAGCACTGGCTCCTTTCAACTAGAGTTCCGACTCTCGATGAGTTTTTGGAGCTTCCAATAGGAATCAAATGGCTAACGGGGTCAGAGTGGAAAAGAATGTTCTAACTAACCTACTACGTGGCCACGACGTTGGCATGTTTCAATGTTCCAACATCTTCGTTCCGTAATCTGTCGGCAACTTAACATTATTCGAACCAATATATATGTGGCAAAAACCACAAAATAATTCAAGGCAAAAACCGAAGACCAAAGAACACGTAGGTACGCTACCCTTCTAGTTCAGAAAACCCAACGTTGAGCCTATTTTATTGTTGTTTCTTTTTGCTTTGGAATGATTTTGTTCAACTTTGGACAAGTGTAAATAATGTATATTTTAAAAATACATCTCCAACACTTGCATCGCAAGATGGAAACCGATAAATAATCTACCGGGCAGGAGCACAACCAATAATTTCGATGGAGGGCACCACTACCTCGGACGAGCGCCCGAGCTCCAGGTTTCCAGATAAGTCGCTGCAGAACAGGGCAGTACTCTAGTCTAAGCTGTGGATAGGTGCTTAGCAATTACTTCTCTTATCATATTTCATTAGGTTTTATCTTATAAGCATTTTCGTAGCACGCAAACTAACTATATTAACCTAGCGACGCCGCAGGACGCCATCTTGTATGCGCCAAAGGGAGGCCTCGTGGCTTCGGCGTGTTCTCGACTCTTCGATTTCTGTAGTAGGAGATATTACAAGTGTGTAGATTTGATAAGTACATTAGACAACATTCATACTATCCTAACATACTTTATTTATTTTTGGTGTGCATAGTGTGTTTGGTGTTGAAGTTTAAGATAGTTTAATTAGTAGTAAGCTGGGGGTATTCATAAGTGCTGTGTGACTGTTCATTTTCTGTCTAGCCATAAGTGATATCAAAGGGATATTTATATAGTTGTCTACTTGTGTGGAAGACAATTAGATAGACATCTTGTTTAGTATTTAACTTATTTATAAAAAAAAAACAAACAAACAACTGTTTAATAGTTTCTGCTTTTCTTGAGGCACTCAGATATTTAACTGACAGTATAGGAGTAGCGATTTATAGTGCATGATAGTTAGCTTTTTTGTCGGTTGTTTAGCAAGTGTGTTTGGTGTTGAAGTTTAAGATAGTTTAATTAGTAGTAAGTTGGGGGTATTCATAAGTGCTGTGTGACTGTTCATTTTTCTGTCTAGCCATAAGTGATATCAAAGGGATATTTATATAGTTGTCTACTTGTGTGGAAGACAATTAGATTAGACATCTTGTTTAGTTATTTAATTTATTTAAAAGAAAACAAAACAAAAAAACAAACAATTGTTTAATAGTTTCTGCTTTTCTTGAGGCACTCAGATATTTAACTGACAGTATAGGAGGTAGCGATTTATAGTGAATGATAGTTAGCTTTTTTTGTCGCTTGTTTAGCAAGTTAATTTAGCAAGTTAATTTGAATCTAAATCTAGGCATAAGCTGCAGCGTTTAGGATGGTTTCGACCAGGATGCAGGCACTAGAGGAAGAAATTAGGACCCTTAAGGCAGAGGTTTCCAACCTCAAGGCTGCCCTTGTTGCACAGGGTAGGCAAGATAAAGCAACAAGGGGTCAATCCGTAGCAGGGACATCATATGCCCAGGTGGTCGCAGGCCACCAGGTAGCTGAGGTTTCCCCTACTGTGGAGGTGGCTGGGATCTCTCAAGAGGGAGTGTTAATAGTGTTAATAGTGAACAGAGGAGGGGTAGTTCTGGTAGGTCACAGGAGGGAAGTGGCATGAGGTCAGGGGTGGAGGATTTGGAGACGCGAACCTAAGGAAAGGGTCAGTGAGTGGCAGGTGGCAGGTGGTAGGAGCGGGAGGAAGTGTAGCCGACCGGCCCAGCGGGCAGGCATAGTAACAACAAATATGTTCCAGGCATTGGATGACTGCCCCCAGGATAGCAGTAGTAAGGAGTCAGTGCTGGTCATAGGAGACTCTCGTGTGCGTCATTTAGAGCGGGTATTTTGTAAAGGTAGGAGGGACAGGAGGTGCATCACCAGGCCTGGTGCCAAGGTGAAGGACCTGGTACCTGCGGTGGCACAGGTCACCAGTGATCACCAGTTTAACACAGTCATAGTGCATGTAGGGGTAAATAACATAGGTCATACTAGGAGCGAGGAGCTTCTGCGGGAGTACAGGGCCCTTCTGGCCACCCTGAAGGGTACCAATAGAGTGCTTGTAACAGGAATTTTGCCTAGGGCTAGAGCCTCCCCTGAGTGGAGCTCTAGGGCACTGGCAGCTAACACCAGGGTAGGAAAGCTCTGCCAGGAGCTAGGTTTTACATTTGTAGACGAGTGGAGCAGGTTTTATGCATCGTGGGACCTCTATCAGAGGGATGGCCTGCATTTTTCTGAGAAGGGGGTCCATGTGTTAGGCAAAGTATATGAGCATGTCCTTCAGGGAAACTAGGAAATGGGGTGGGGAGGGATGAAATTGCATTGCCAACTCAGGAATATTCCAATAGTGTCAGCCAAGGCAATAGAACCTCAAAGTCTGCAAATAGGGACAGCAGCAACTCAAGGGGACAGAGTTATAGTTCATCTAGTGATAAAAGAACTCCTCAATATGAAAAAGCCAAAGGTGGTTATGGAGCATTTGTTAAGTGTATGATGTTTAATGCTCAGAGTATCCGTTCCAAATTTGATGAGTTCAAGTGTTATGTTGCTGAGGAGGAACCGGATTTTGTTTGCATTACGGAGGCATGGGTCAGTGAAGGATATTTTGGAGATAACTTACAGGACTATGAGATCCAGGGATACAATATGTTTTCGTGCAATAGGGGTCCAGCAATGAAAGGGGGTGGTGTAATGCTCTATGTGAATAGCTTATTCAGTTCTCAAAAAGTAGCAGGTGGGGATAAAAATGTGTCTGTGGAGTCCATTTGGCTTGATGTCACTGTGGGAAAAGGCAACAGCAATACTCTTAGGATAGGAGCTTTCTACCGATCAGGAACCCTGCCACATTCTCAGCAACTGGAGCTTGACAAGGTGATTTGTGAGGAAATCAGTAGAAACTTTAAGAGGAAGTGCCTTATTCTCGGTGACTTTAATCTAAAAGGTTATGAAAATGCTGGTGTTGGCTCCCCATCATGCAAAATGTTCAGGAAATGCCTTGAAGAGGACCTGTTCTTACACCAGTTTGTATCGGAACCTACCAGGCATGGTTCATTCTTGGACCTTGTATTCTCGGATTTAAGTGACTTGGTTCAAGACTTGACTGTAGGCGAAACTCTGGGAAAAAGTGACCATAACATAGTTAGATTCAAGGCACATGTAGGGGAAATTATCAAGGATAATTTGGTAAAGGTTCCAAATTTCAACAGAGCAGACTTTAACGGCATGAGAGCGGCTTTAAGTGCCATCAGATGGGAAGAAGAATTCTCCAATTTAAATGCCTGTGAAATGTGGGAAAAGTTCAAATCTTACTTAAAGGAAACTCAGATTAGACATGTCCCCCAAAAGCAAAGACGCAAAAGAAGGGTAGGAAAGCCAGCATGGCTTACACCAGACGTGATAAAAGCAATTAGGGCTAAGAAAACTGCATTTAGAGTTTTTAAAGAAGCCTCAAATGTCATTAATCTAAAGGCGTATCGAAAAGCTAGAGACACTGTGAAGCAAAAAACCAGAGCAGCAAAGCGAGCAAAGGAACTGGATTTAGCTAGAAACTGTAATGGGGACAGTAAAAAGTTCTTTAGTTTCTACAAGCTGAGTAAAGTTTCTAGCACAATTGGTCCACTGGAAGTAAACGGGACTACATTGGGTGAGGATAGTGAGATGGTTGAGGAGCTGAGCAAGCAGTTCAAATCAGTGTTTACATTGGAAGATATGACCAATCTGCCGACCGTACACCATAGTTCAGTTACATGGGATCTGACAAATGATGTTGATTTCATTGGTAGTGATGTTGTTTACAATCATATCAGGAAAATAAAGCCAAATAAGGCAGCAGGACCTGATGATATTTATGCTAGGGTGTTGCGGGAAACTGAAAAGGAACTGGCATTTCCACTTAGTATAATATTTTGTAGATCAGTTTCACATAATGAAATTCCAACCGATTGGAAAAGGGCAAATGTAGTTCCTATTTTCAAGAAAGGAGAAAGAGGGAAAGTTGAAAACTATAGGCCAATAAGTCTCACATCCCTAGTCTGCAAGGTACTCGAATCAATTATCAAGGATAGAATAGTTAGTTATCTGGAAGGTAGCAGATTGATTCAAGATACTCAACATGGATTTAGAAAAGGACGATCGTGTCTCACAAACCTCTTGGACTTTTTGAACTTCGCCACAGAACAATTTGATCAGGGAAATCAGGTTGATGTAGCATATCTTGACTTTAGTAAGGCCTTTGACAAGGTACCCCATAAACGGTTAATGATACAGCTTCAGTCCCATGGTATTGCAGGTAGCATCTTAAAATGGATAGAGTTGTGGCTTTCAGATAGACAGCAAAGAGTGATGCTAAATGGTACAAAGTCATCATGGCAAAATGTTCTTAGTGGAGTCCCCCAGGGGTCAGTACTAGGGCCATTACTGTTCATTATATTTGTAAATAACATTGAAAGTGGCCTAAGCAGTAAAGTTTTGAAATTTGCAGATGATTTGAAGGTCTTTAGGGCAATAACAGGTCAGGATGAGCATATCTCGCTGCAAAAAGACTTAGACGAACTTGTGAAGTGGTCCGAAGAATGGCAAATGAAATTTAACTTTGATAAGTGCAAAATCATGCATGTAGGTAAGCAGCATATGAAGGCTCCATACTTGATGGGTGGCCAAGTGCTATCAGTGACTCAACAGGAGAAGGATTTAGGTGTTATTCTAAACACAAAATTGGGGGCATCAGAACAGACCAAGGAAGCCAGGAAGAAGGCACTGAGAATGCTCGGGGCAATAAATAGGAATGTATCATACAGAAGTGAGGAAGTGATCAGGAAGCTTTACTGTGCATACGTCAGGCCACATTTGGAATACTGCATCCAAGCTTGGTCTCCTAGCTATGAAAAGATTGTTGGCTTTTAGAGAGAGTACAAAAGAGGGCTACAAAAATGGTTAATGGCATAAGCAACCTGGCATATGAGGAAAGATTGAAGAAATTGAATATGTTTTCACTTAGATATAGAAGGCTGAGAGGAGATCTCATCGAGGTCTTTAAATTTTCTAGTAACAGGAGCCAGTTTTCTCCTAAGACATTTTTAGATCTTCCCAGGTACGGTTCGAGGGCGAATTTGGATGCTACCGAAGGGGGGGGGGTTTGGAACTCGGCTATCGGTGTGTGCGTGTGCCTGTGCGCGCGCGCACGTGTGTATATATGTGTGTGTGTGTGTGTGTTCGTGTGCGGCGGCAGAGATCGGGTGAGCCGCGACCCCTCGGCGAGGCCTCGGCTGACGCGACTCAGCCAGCGTCGTCTCGCCCGCAGGATGCGCCTGGCTGCGACCCTGGCCTGTCTGGCGACCCTGCTGGTCGCCATCCTGGCCGCGCCCACCGTCTGTCGGCGCGGAATCCCGTCCGGCTACAACACGGCGCACGGCTTCGGCAAGCGCCAGCCCTGGACGCCGCTGGTCAAGCGCACGATGTGGGTGGCGCGCGTGGGTCGCGTCTGACGCGCGCCGGCGGCGTGTGACGTCATGCGGTGGCCATCAGGACGCGGAGGATGAGGATGACCTCTAGCGTAATAGGGCCGCATTTGCTGCACGTAGTGAATAGTTCACTGCGCACTGGTGACGTTCCAGCCGGATGGAAGGAGGCGAGCGTTTTGCCGTTGTATAAGAAGGGTGATCGTAGCGACCTAGGAAATTTTAGACCCATATCGATATTGAGCGTGTTGGCAAGATTTCTCAAAAATTGGTTTATCTCCAGTTTTCCACGTATTTGGAAGAGAATCATATTTTGTGCCCAAATCAGCACGTTTTCGAAGTAGGCATTTTACGGAGACAGCAATGTTAGAGACTGTAAATTTTATGTCAACAAGTATAGACTGTGGTCGTGTGGCGACCCTCCTAGCAGCGGATACGTCTCGTGCGTTTGACACTGTGGAACACGGTCGGCTGTTAGACAAGATGGGCTGGTACGGCATTGACGATCATTGGTTTAGGGATTGGCTGCATGGTTGAACTCAGACAATTCAGGGCAGCTCCGTTGGGGCGCTACCAGTGACCCACGGTGTGATTCAATGTTCTCTATGTGGTCCAAAATTATATTTGATTTTGACCAACGACCTTGGATCTCATCTCCCAGACGGAAAAAACAGGTCGCCTACGTTGATGACGTGCAATTTTTGAACTCAGACACCCCGGAAAATTTGGAAGTATTAAAACAACGAGTAGAGCACACCCTGAGTATGGCTCTAACTTGGTTTACCCAAAATAGGCTCAAAACTAACCCCAGCAAAACTGATTCAATAGTTGTAAAATCTCGGCGTCTGAAACTGGACAAAAATTTCTCTATCACATTTTGGGACAACGAAATCAAGCTCTCGCCGCACGTCAAAATTATCGGCATCTATGTAGATTCAGCTTTGTCATTGGAAAAACAGATATTCCAAGTAACTCGCCGCTTCTACTGTGTTCTCGTCGGGCTGTCAAAATTACGGCACAAAATTCCCCCCGAAATGAAAAAGTTACTCGTTCAGGCATTGGCTTTCCACCATATCTATTACAATATGACTGTTTGGGGAGCTGCAACAAAGCTCAGAAACACAGAATTCAAAAGGCCATCAATTTCGGCGCACTTATCGTCTCTGGCTTAAGTCAACGAGAGCACATTACAGCGACGCTAGAGGCCCTGAATTGGCTGAAGTTCGACAACATGTTTCAGCAGCGCTATTTGGCCATGGTTGGAAGACTGCTTGCAACATCTGTCCCCCTTACATTGGCTAACAGTATTAAGTTCCGCTCCGCAATGTCCAGTAGGAGCACTCGAAGAACTGACCCGAACAAATTAGAGCTGCCCCGCATTAATACGGAAGCTGCGAGGCGTAGCTTTCTGTATCGGGCGGCCAGCACTGGAATAATAGGGCTGATGCTCAGGGGCGTATTTGAATGCATGTTTTATTATTTTATCTCTTTTCATTGACGTTTTGCGTTCTTTAGTGTTTTTCATAATTCGAGTTTCTCTTTTATGATTGAACCATGTATTGACGCGAGTGCTGTAAAGCCATGAATATGAAGAACAAAATGAATATGAAGAAGGGGTTAATTGACCCCGAGTGGTCGTTCTGTCGGCAGAGAAGTGAAAGTTTCCAGATTTACCGTTACCTGAAGCTTGCATTTTGGTTCGTAGCACGCATAATTGTGTGCCACTTTCGTAAGTACTTAGTCAGGTGTTAATATATATGCCGTGAATATTGAAAGTGACTAAAAAGTTTGTTGTAGTTCAAGAGGCCAGTGCGTGAACATCCTCGTTCTTTTTAGGTTTAACTTGTTATTTATACATATATATATTTCATTCCTCATTGCATTCTTCCCTACTCTATATTTCTTTCTCTCTCACTCTTTCTCTCGCTCTCTCTGATTGTTTCTTTCTTTCTTTCATTCTTTCCTTCTTTCTTTTTTCTTTCTCTCCGAAGCCCATGTATTTCCACAACTACAGAGAGATGTGAGGCTGTGACTCTAGCAAACAATACATCGCTTCACTTTCCGTGACCTTCGAAGTGTCCGACCATCTACGACAGCAGTTGGGATGATGCTTGAAGCAATGATACAGGGGTCGGCCACCAAACATGCTGTATGTCCGGTTAACCTGGACATCTTCTGATTGAAAAGCGAAATTTGAGCAAGACATTGACAAATTTGGACATTGTTTTGGAAGCAATTGAAGTTCAGGCAATTGTATAATACAAGTATTACGGTGTTATTTTATTTACTCGAGGTGATTGCATTTTCTGCATAGCTATGATGATTCGATTAAGTCAGTCATTTGGGTTTAAAGAGCGCATCGACTGCAATGGTCATATAGCGCCACACTTCACAATACCATTCCATAAGGAAAACTTCAGCTAGAATAGATGACAAGCAACACCAAATGCACACTAATTCGGCATCCTTTGATCATTTCTCTTCTTGGCATGAACAATGCCAAGTTTATGCCAAACAATGACAAGTTTATGTCGAATCATGCATACTAATGCATGCATGATTTCACATGCGTCCATTAATCAGTAAACATTCGCATCAGGATGAATAGATTCTTATGAAGGACGATGAACTGCAGGGGATCTAAAGTTAACATTTTACATGTTAAATGTTAAAGTTGTAAAATTGTAAATGTTAACAAAAATGTAAGTACAGTATGTCATGTATCGCATGTGAATGTATGCTATTATTTTCCAAGCTTGTGATCGCGACCAATTTGACCTGGTCTTGAAAATGTCCGCATGATACGTCGAAAATATAACGAATGTTCTACTTACGTATCTTAGTTCTGCTTTTAAATGTCATGCATGAACATACGAACTATGAAAAACGTACCGTGAGACATATAGAGGGTCTGTAGAAGAACGCCCGTTCCGCGATTGTGTTCAACCGGCAATGCATTTATATATATATATATATATATATATATATATATATATATATATATATATATACGACACATATATATATATATATATATATATATACATATATATATATAAAATATATATATATATAAATAATATACAATATAAATATAAAAAAATAATATATATATATATATATATATATATATATATATATATATATATATATATATATATATATATATGTGTGTGTGTGTGTGTGTTTTGGAAATGTATATCTAAATGGGGGACCATTCAAAACATGGTACGCGAAATCCGAGTAGTGTCGTGTCCACAATCATTACGCAGCCTTCTAACAGTTGCGCATTCTGGCGCAATCTGGCCCAAGAGAAGAAAAAACAGCTCATCTCTCTCAAATCCGGACAGGCGGCGTTTTTCACTCCTAATTATTACTCGGAATTCATCATCTTTGTTTCTGGAATATCATGCTTGTGGCGATTCACGTTTTCAATTTTGTGTTTTTCCTCTTATTAACGCGTCGCAACCGCGCATCTTTTGCAGGGCGCTGGACCTGGAGCGGCCGGAGCTGGGAATCGAGACGCGATCACCCTACAGCGAGTACGAGGTGCCGTTCTCCGACGACGCCGCGCCGGTGCGGATCTTCTGATACGACCCTGTCGCTAGGCGCTCGACGGCGACCGGCCGCTTCTGACGCAACCGGCTCGCGGGCCGGCGAGACGGCGACCGTCGGAGGCGGCCCGCTGCCCGGTGTCAGCTGGCAGGCAGCCGTCGGTCGGCCGGCAGCTGCAGTCCCCGCGGCGTGCGCGGAGCGACCCTGCCGCCGGTCGGCGCCGGCCGGCCGCCGTGAGCGCAGCTGGAGGGTGCTCTCTGTGTGGGGTCGGCTCACGGACCGCCCGGCCGACGCCAGAGGAAGAGCGCTGCGCTGTCCGGCCTCGAGTGCGCCCGGTCGGACTCTTGGCTTGTCGACTGGCGATGGCGAGCTGTGTGGCTGGCTGGAAAGTCGGGCTCAGAAGGTCATGATCTATTTGGCGTCGCGAAAGTCATTCCCGGGATCCAGTCATCCAGCGCGGCGTTTCCAGGTCCGGGCGACTCGGTCGAACGCAAACATAGCAAGTTTCGTTGGGCGATTGTGAGCCTGTGTTTGAATAATGCGATGCCTGTAGGTGTGGACATTAAATTCCGTCGGTTCTTGAGTCACTGGCGTGGCATTCTGCAGTTTCGACTGTCCGGACCGAGTCCGGTGGGACAATGCGTCACGTGTCTTGTCAGTCCCCTCTGAAGTCCAAATAAATAGCGAGTCAATCACTCTGTGTGGATCAAAATACATAGTTCTGGCGTTGCTTGGGTGCGATGCCTCTGTAAATTGTGATCTGTGGAAACCTGCAGTTTTCAAATGTTGTGCGTAAATGGAAAACCAAGTGGCAACCGTAATTCCTCATAGCAATTTAACAGAAGCAATACACTGGTGACAACAATGGTTATTACTCTTATGCATTGGTTGTTACCATTATATATATATTATATGTTATATTATATATTAACACATCTGTTCAACAACCTGGGTAGATATAGGTGAACATTTTCCTTTCAAATATTGCGCCAATGCACATTAAAAAGAACGTTTCTGGTGAGATATTCCATGGACGTATATCAAGGGTCGGCAAGGTAAGCATTATTTGTCCACGTGTGGAAGGCGATTGATGTTTGACAGGAATCTTTGCAAGAAAATGAGTTCAAATAGGACATAATTATATAAATACCAGGAGTATTTTTTTGCTGACTGATATTTTACCATCACATCGAATCCAAAAACATGCAAACTCTGTTCCAGCTTGTTTTCGTCGTTAACTAGAAAGCTCACGAGGGAATCAGTATTCATCCAGATTTAATGCGCAGAGCTATCCGAGGTCACGTGGTTGTAATAAAACGTGCTACAAACTAGAATTTAAATGAATGCAATTAATGATCACAAATACACACCGGTCACAAATGTGCAAAGGCAGTGACTTCTCTTATTTATGGAGAGGTGAAGCTGATGCATCCACTAGAGCATAAAATTACTTATTTTACAAACATCGTTTTTAAAATATAGTTTCAGCCGATTCAAGGACACTGTCTATAATATCTCAAGAAGAGGAGAAATTGGTTGGTTATTGGTTTTTACGACACAACGACCGTTGAGTCATGCAGCGTCGCCAATCTCTCACGCCGATTGGTCGCGGGCGAAGAGTAGCGACAGGTGAGACTCGAACCCACAACCTTTCGATTGTGAGACGAGCAACTTACCCCTAGGCTACTCGTCCCCAAGAAGAGGAGAAATTGATGACGATGCCGCTTAGAGACCAATTCGATGGGATCAGGAAGCTGTCTCGACGGTTTGATGGAGGTGCCGATTCAAGCCGTTTCTGGTATTTGTTGTCTAGAAGAATGAGGTGTTGCTTCATAGATGTCATCGGGAGGTTTCCATATGTGGTGGAGATGCTGATTCAGGGATACCATCCTGGATTTTTAAAGGTTGCAATGACGCTGACTCACGAATGTCGCTGGAGAATTGTGTTGTCAGCGTGGAGGACAGGCGGTGGGAGTGGATTCAAGGAACTTCACCATGATCCAGAGCTATTTCCAGTATGTTGTTTGCCGGATTGAGAGGTACGACTTAAGGGCGTCGTTACATAGAGGTGGTGGGGGAAGTGCCGATTCAGGACCTTTTCCAACATTTTGTGACAAGAAGAATTGAATGCCGGCCAACGTGCTCCACCAAAGGTTCTCTGGAGGGATGATGGAGACCGGAATGCAACCAGAACTTCTTAACTTACACGAAAAATGAAACCACTATGGATGTTTAGGTTGTCCAGGATGACGTTACTTTTAGTCCATGGGTCATTTAAGTGATTCGGGAAACTAGGAGCGTTTTGGAATGAGAATGCAAATTGAATTGCAATCTATGAACATTGAAATTCAACATTTAATCAGTTTTGAGTTTTTAAAAAATTGACAATTTTATTTCCGATTTTTATACATGTATTTTTGGATGGGTTGATAGCATCTTCAAATGTAATTTTATCTGAGCTACTTGGGTTCTAGCGATATAGAACATGGTTTGACTTTACCAAAATATATGATTTTGGGCCGAAAAGCTATTAATGGTGAGAAAGAAAGTCATCGAAGACCAAACGTCCCACAATTCTGAGATGTAGTTTTCCTACTTCTGTTGAAATTAGTAATCCCCGACAGATTCATGTAGCTATGCACATTCGGGAAGGTGTAGCATATTTTTGGAGGTAACCTCATTTAGTGGCCAAGGATCAGTGACCTTGTATGATCTAAGCACATCTTTCCCTTCTTAAGACATGACAAATGTAGAGAATGTGAACTTGATGCCGAAAATGCAGGAAGATGCAGGCATCCATGAGGAGGGAATGTCGATACGAATAATGGGAGGATGAAATCGCAGTGTACGATACTTCGTAGCGCGCATCATAGTGCATGGTCTTGGACCTTCAGATGTATCGAAGCGAAGTCACCCATTGTATATGGGACCCGCTCGGTGTACCAAAGTATCCTGTGCAACCAAAAAACGAAGACGCCTTGCTTTTCGCAGACTGCGAGTAAAGAAAAATAACTTTGAATACTCTTCAAATTGGTTTCTAAGATTGATCAGCATTTGTTGACCGCTCAGCGATTGTTCATTAGATATTTATCTGGCCTCATGTTACGCTGATTGCGACCGACGCCGTGAACTACGAGAGTCGCCAACTGGAGAGACAAAAGGTAAGCTCCTTGAACATCGTGACCAGGATAGTTCGCCCAATACAGCATGCACGAGACGTGTGGGCGTACTCGTGTATGCAAGGAATGAACAACTTCGCTCTGGAAATTGCGGGTAAATAATTTACGAATTTCTCCACCACCTCTCAATGACGTCTGCTCAGCCGGTTTCCGATCCCATTAAGTTATCACCAGTCGTGCTATCGGTTGCAGGTCATGACATTTGCAACTTATGCAACGGTCCGAGGCGGCAGTGTGGCTTCATAGGGCCACAAAACGACTTTCTCGGATGAATTTCTTCTCTTATGCGATTCAGTGCTATTCTACCAAACTAACTATGCAGACACTGCTTTCTATAATCCAAACCACCTGTGTTCAGCGTAGTTTGGAAGTGGCGTACCAATAATATATAGGCTTTCCTTTCGGCAGGAACGGATGGCTCAAACTAAATTGGCGAGAGTACGTCCTGAGCCTGGACTAGGCGTGGTGGTGCTCAAACTTGACTGGCGAGAGTACGTCCTGAGCCTGGACTAGGCGTGGTGGTGCTCAAACTTGACTGGCGAGAGTACGTCCTGAGCCTGGACTAGGCGTGGTGGTGCTCAAACTTGACTGGCGAGAGTACGTCCTGAGCCTGGACTAGGCGTGGTGGTGCTCAAACTTGACTGGCGAGAGTACGTCCTGAGCCTGGACTAGGCGTGGTGGTGCTCAAACTTGACTGGCGAGAGTACGTCCTGAGCCTGGACTAGGCGTGGTGGTGCTCAAACTTGACTGGCGAGAGTACGTCCTGAGCCTGGACTAGGCGTGGTGGTGCTCAAACTTGACTGGCGAGAGTACGTCCTGAGCTGGACTATCTAGTGGACTAGGCGTGGTGGTGCTCAAACTTGACTGGCGAGAGTACGTCCTGAGCCTGGACTAGGCGTGGTGGTGCTCAAACTTGACTGGCGGGAGTACGTCCTGAGCCTGGACTAGGCGTGGTGGCGCTCAAACTTGACTGACGAGCGTACGTCCTGAGCTAGCTAGTCCTGGACTAGTCGGGATGGCGCTCAAACTGGCCGACTGGAACCACGTTGCAAGTTGCTGTGGTTTGAATTGCAGGCCAGACAGTCCCACACAGTCAGACAATGTGTGCTGCCGGCGTAGCTCGATTGTGTGCAGTACGTACTTTGCATCACACGATTTCTGAGCCAGGAGATATCATAATCAACGGACACGATTTGGCTTATTACCCTGCTCATGCATGAAATTGATCCAAGGATACGTGTTGAACGTGCACTGCATGTGCCAAAAGGTGTAGGAACTATTTGTGGCCTGACAGAACTGGAACCATTTTGACGTCACTGCTGTCATTGCTGTCGACGAGATTTGTATGCTTCACGTGTTATGGAGCCCATGGGCGCAGCTAGCGGTGGAACGGGGGACTAGTTCCACAGTTTTCGGCGGCTCCCCCTCTGACCGGAGAGAGGTGCCTCTCTGATTTGAAAAGGCTGGACGTTTACACTAGAAAGCTTGGACCCACTAGTGTGCCCACTCCACTTGAAATACTTTGCAGTCGAAGGCGCCCCATGAGTAAAAATGACGCCCTGGACGCACCCGAGTGCATGTTCCCCATCGCAACTTTTTCAGTCAACATTTTAGTATCTGTGGAAATGGTTCCTCCTGAAGATCGTACCCCCCCCATCCATTTCCCGTCGCTGCTTTGACGATAGCATAGTGACTTTCTGGACGGACTTTAGGCCGTTCTGGTGTTAAGCTCATAGGATCGATTGCTGGACACGTGGACTTGCAGCACATATCTTGGAAGATGCCCATTCGCTATGCAGCCTGCGGCGTTTGTTATTAATTGGCTGTCGGCAAAACCTCGAGGCCATCCTCTTTCATTCGACAACATTTGTAGTGGAAAACTTCGAATTATTTTGGTGTTGGAGTTTATTCACATTGATGACTGGAATGAAGGCACACGAAAATATTTTGCTGGAAAATATTTTGATGGGAAATCTTTTTACATGCATCCTCATGTCTCAGGATGGTCTGTTGCTCCACTGGGTGTGTGTAAGCTCAGAGACGTCACTGGTGCGTGAGGAGTCGAGGTTCGGACCGCTAGACGGTCGGCAACCGAGCACGCCGGTTGGCTCCATACCAAGATACAAACACTGACTTAGAGATGTGTGCATCGCTAAGGTCAAGATCTTGTTGGTTCAAATGATCCAGCCAGCATTTATATATGTCGTGTTTGTGCACTCGCTGTGCATGCCCAGACTATACTGGAAAGACAATGGTTGTCTGAATTTGCCACATCTCAAAATCATGCACTCCGAATAGTGCATGTTCGCGCTTAGTTTGCAGACAAAATGGGGAAGTTAAGGTGCTTGTACAAAAACTGACGTAAGGTAGCCACGTTCACTTAGTGCGGATCTTGATTTCGTTGGTAGGTATGCACTGCAATTTTATTCTGGACTTGCTGTTCTCGTCAAAACTTTAGCACCGACATCAGGAGCGCAATCGCGAAAAGGCAGCCCCGTACCAGCCAATTCTGGTCCACACGTCGCCACCAGTATGCATGTCATCCCCAGCCTGTCATGGAATCTAAGTTTCATCTGGTCATAGAAGCTCTTCCATCTCGGCCATCATTCAATCCGGCTAACCTTTGCACATTTAAAATCCCAGGAGCAGCGCCAAGCGCTTCCTTTGTTCTGAAGGTCGTGCTGACAGTTTTTTTTAGTAGTTTATTAAAAGGACGGTACTGACCATTGATCCACAGGGGCGCTACACTTCTCAACCCCCCCCCCCACGGTTTCCCTCTTCAATCTTCAAACCCGACCTGGCCAGGCTTCTGGTGAAGATGGTTTGCATATGCGAAGTATTTCATGCGATGTTTATTTTTGCACAAGCTCTTCAGTGAAGTTCTATTCACTAGAACTCTAATTTATGACAATGAACAATTGAAGCAATACATTGCAGTGTCGACTAGCCCCAGAGATTAGGCTAATTTTATTTTGACTTATGGTTCTCCCCAGACGTGCAAGTGATTTGCAAATGATGACATCAATGAATGAAGCTAACAGATAGGAAGACTAAAAAAACATCGATTGAATCACACTGAATTGAAACGCGCCAGTCTATTTTCATGTATATTGGCAGAAATGCAAAATCCGGAGTGACAGGGTGCGATCTCGCCGTCCGAGCGCGAGCTGTTCCAGAGGAGGCCGACCACCGCCCCGTCATCCGAGAGGGAGCCGCTGCCGAGCCTCTAGACTGGCGGCTCAGTGTCTAGCAGAGGTCGCCGGCGACGAGCGTAGAAGTGCGGCGCCTCGACGTCGTACCCAAAGCGGCTCAGGTATAGCAGCCTGCAACGAAATTGAGTTCAACATGAAGTCTGAAGTGAATGACTGCGTCAGGGACCGTGGCTATTTCACTGTGCACGGGGCGAGCGGTGTTGTGCACCACTAAAACGCATTTACATTGATCTGCACAGGAAAATCATCCCGTGAGTAAACTGCATCAGAGGCGCAGCCACGTTCCCCAGAATAATGTTGCCCATTCTTAGTTCTTATGTCAGTGCCGTGAACTTAGCTTGCGCGGAGTTGGATGCGGTGAGAACAGTTTCCCGTAAGTCATCGCGCATGCAGATCACGATTCAAATTTTCATACTCTAATCTCGGTACGAATTGCCGGCACCCATCGGGTGGGTTCGCCCGCTTCCGTGCGCACAAGTATGGTTCGCAGGCGGGGCGGCTGGGCCGAGCGAACTCACCGGTCGGGCGACAGGGCCGGTGGCCAGCCGGCCCGCTTGCCGTGCATGTAGGCCGTGTTGTAGCCGTTCGGGGTGCCCTGGCGAGCAGGGCGAGAGTTGGGAACGGCCAGCGCCGCGACCGCCAGCGTCGAGATCATACAGACCAGCAGGGTCAAACGCATCCTGTCGGCGAACAGACCAGCAGGGTCAAACGCATCCTGTCGGCGAACAGACCAGCAGGGTCAAACGCATCCCGTCGGCGAGCAGACCAGCAGGGTCAGACGCATCCCGTCGGCGAACAGACCAGCAGGGTCAAACGCATCTCGTCGGCGTACAGGCCAGCAGGGTCAGACTATCCCGTCGACGTACATACCAGCAGGGTCAGACGTATCCCGTCGACGTACAGACAGCAGGGTCAGACGCATCCCGTCGACGAACAGACCAGCAGGGTCAGACGCATCCCGTCGACGTACAGACCAGCAGGGTCAGAAGCGTTCCGTCGACGAACGGACCGTTAGTGAGGCGCATGGTGCTTGCTGCATCCATCAACATGCAGCATGCAGTGTTCGACGCATAATTTCAGCACACGTATGAACAGTGCTAAATGCAAAACGTCAACATACAGAGCAGGCAGCGATGATATTCAGACCAACATCGACAGTGTGTGCGTATTCGGTCGAAACTCTAAGTCAAGTGTGTTTCGTTTCAAAACTCGAAACACAAATTTTCCCAAGTATCGACTTTAACCAAAGCTTCATGAAAAAGAACAACAGTAACTTGAGCTCATTCAGCCTGACCACAGTCAAACTATAATTGATGCATCGCTTGCCAAATGTTGTTGAACAAACTGAACACACGGATACGGATGCAAAAACAAAGCTCACTAAATATGTGTGGGTATGGGCGTGTACCCATTGCATTTAAAGCGAGTGTGCAAAAATATTATATTACTGCTGTGCATTGTACGAAATTTACGTGACATGAAATAATTGTGTATACAGATAGACAGCCAAACTGATGAAAGAAGTACATGCAACGCTACGCTTAAATACCTGACGCATGGATGAAACTTTCCACAACGAAATTCAATGGCGAACGAACAGAGATTCTATCGATGCTAAGTGTGGTTTATTTATTGGTATTTTGGCTGAATATAAATCTTAGAGAAGTGATACACCATCGCAGTCTAGAACCTAGGCATGAGATCTGAAAAATAAATACACTTGATGCAAAATAACAAGATAAACGCACAAGTTGCCGAGATTTGAAATCAAATACCACACACACACACACACACACACACACACACACACATATATATATATATATATATATATATATATATATATATATATATATATATATATATATATATATATATGTATACTATATACATAAATACATAAATGTATATATATACATATACATCGTCACATCGATACATCGTCTTACTTCATTTCAGAGCAATAGACCAACAACAAGGGCAAACAAATTTTCCCAAGTATCGACTTTAACCAAGCGTTAAAAAAATTTTTTCGAATATGACTACATTCGTAAACCCACCTGTTGCGCTGTCGGCACCCAATGCCTCGATGCGGCTGTTGCGACGAGCTGTGTTGGTTGGCGGTCGACCGCTCCCCGCCGCCCGTGAAGTGGACACTGACGAGATATGTCGCCTGCGGCCGTCTTTTATCGGTCGGGCCGCGCCAACCGCCACGTGACGGGCAGGCGGCGTCGACTGGGCGGCGGCGGCGCGCCAGATCAGCTGTGAACTGTGACGAGGCGACTCGTCTCTTCTAGGGAAGAGTATGCTCGTCCAGCCATCTTGGTTGAGACGAAACAAAATATCGATAATCTCGTCTGAATAAGAAATCGAGGAAGGTTGCTTGCATTGGACAGCTTTCGGAGAAGTTGAGGCAGATTGCAAATTTGTGAATTGCTGAGAGAATCAACAGAAATTACGAAAACCCCATGATGCAATTTGAGTTTCCCCTCCTTACATTGCCCGCCATTGTGCGTTTTCCCTCAATATATAGCCCGCCATTTTGCCTCCTCCTTATATATCCCACAATTTTGCTTTCCTCCCCCTTATACAGCTTGCCATTTTGCTTTCTCTCTCCTTGTATTGTCCGCTATTTTGGCCTGCTCAGCGACTTCGTGGTAGTGCTGTTAATTCATTCATAAAATTGAATGCAATTGTTGTCATGCCAGTGGAAACAGAATTTGCGTCAGTGAGCAAACGGATTTGGAGGGGGACACATAAACTCATGTTTAAAAAGTCCCCCAAACTTTGATTACTATGGTTTCATACAAACTGACATTTGTATTGAAATAATTAGTGACCAGCTTACTTAATTTTACTGAGAAGGAATCCAATCGAACAACATCTTTTCTATGTTACTTTATTTTGATGTGCATTACAGCTGACGAAGCATATTGGTCAAACAGAATTCAAGTTCCAGTATTCCATATGTTGTGTAATATTATGGAACAAAATTGAGCACACGCCTATCTCTTACATCGAGTATAGCCGCAACAATGCTGTTCATTCTAATACTGCATTACTAGCGACCTGACTAAAGTGCACCGAAGTTGGCGTATTTTGGGGCAAATTTATAAGTGAGATGATTCGAGTGATATATATATATATATATATATATATATATATATATATATATATATCACTATGTATAGTTATCTATATATATATAGATATATACAAAGATATAAATATATACATATATATGTGTATATATATGTATATGTGTGTATTTGTGTGTGCATGTTTTTTTGCATCACGGAACGTCCAGGATGGATCGAACCGGGTGGATTTGATCGGATACAGAAAAAGGCGTTGAGTGGCATGAACGCTTTGGGAGAACCAGTTTGAAAAGTGTCTTGTATTTCCAATATCTCCAGGAAGATCCAAAGATAACGTCATTATGATCGTTCTCATGCAATATTTTCCACATAGCATGCTCTGTTTCATGTATGTTAGTGTTCCTTGCGATTTCCATAAGCTTACCAAAAAAATACCGGGTGCAGGAGGATGGGGACTAGAAATTGTCTTTTTTTGCACAGACAAGCTTGCCCAGTGAGCCAAGTGTCTTTCCAAAAGAACGAAATTAACTACCTACATGTGTTACACTTCTGAAATTTTTATTTTACTTAGAATGTTCAGAAATCGGATGGGATGATACATAAACGCTTTTTATAACGTTTCATAGCATTGCTGGGATTGAAAACAAGAGCAGGTTGCCGACAGATTTGTTGAAGACTAAGAACGAGTCTGAAATTATCATATTATTATTTGCATGTATCCTCTTTTCAATAAACCTTATGTTTGGTCCAAAACTATGTGCTAGATCTTTCCACAAATACGCTTTGCTGCATGACGTTTGCACCTGATAATTCCAAAACAAACCCGTGTACGACATCCATATTACTTCATAGCGTTCTTCATCAGCTTTATTTATTTATTTACTTATTCCACAAGACATGCCCACCACGTGCAGTAGCTGTTACGGACAGTCTGGCCTTTCACAGGTATTTACAAAGAAAGGATATATTTGTGGTCAGTAGTGGGAGCAGATGCGCAACAAACATTCGTACACCAACATAATCCAATACCCATATCAATCTCTGCACTACACACACCGTGCTTGCAACACTAGCTATAAACGAGTGGTTTGTAGAAGGGGTGAGGCCGGTGACTTTATATCGGGCGGCCAAGGTCGAGGCTTTGATGACGTCACAGTGATGCGGGCGCTCGACGTCGCAGCCCTGCTCGGCTGCGTGCGCGTTGCTGACGAGGGTACGTGATGGTATTTTGGCCAAGGCGATGGTTAGCAGCAGCCTGATGATATCCGTATGCATGGTAGAGCTGAAGATGAAAAACTGGTAGAGCTGAAGCTAGACGATAGCAGGTAGACGATCACTGTTGTTGAAGACACAGGAATTTTGAGCGGCACGAAGTCGTCAGTCAGATAATTTCCTTCTCAGCCGTAGTGTAGGAAAGAAGAAGGGCAGTAGCTGATGCTTGGTGGAAGGGAAGTCACTATGGAGAAAGGCGCTGTCGCTTCTGTACTCACTCAGTTTTTCAGGCGTCCAGTCACTGCTGTGTAAAATAGTAGAGGAGTAACCAGCAGAAAAGCCCGTTGAGTCCAGTCACTTCCCACACGTATAGCGTATAAGTACGTCAGTTTGATTCAATATTTCATTTTTTTCCCTCTTTTTTTGCTCGTAAACTTTTCACTCTTTCTGTTCATTTCTCACTCACACCTTGCAGTTTCACACAGCTTGCATACAAAGGCAACAAAGAGGGAGAGGAAATGGTTGGGCGAGCGGCCGAGACGCGTCTGCTCGCGGCGCCGCGCTCAGGCCAACTTATATATTTATTTCAAGTACTGCATTGCAAAGCACGCCCACGACCACCTGGTTATGTTCAGAGCATGCTTAGTGCATCGGCATTTGCGACCATCTGGTTACGTGCAGTGCATTGTTGTCAGTGCATTGCTGCTGCAACGGTATGTTTTATGGGCTTCACGCTCCATTGATGTACGACCACAGCGCAGCTAGAAATTCATGATAAAAAGAGATGCACAAGATATTATACCCTTATTCTGCGGAGCGCCTTAAGTCAACTTCGTTCCCCAGCACCTCCACAACGTGGCAGCGATAATGCTGATGAGTCTTCAAAAGCTTCGCTCCGCCAATGCAAGTATTTCAAGAAATAGCAGGACGGTATGAGCCGAACAGCCTTTGGTGGATTTCCCCATGGGCTAATTCTCGGTAACTGAGAGCGATGGGCGTGGGGACGCATGCGACTCGGGTGAGCGTCTTCACTGTTGAAAACGCTCTCAGCCTGAGTGAAGTTTACACGAGTGAGATATGTATATTATGTCTACATGGAATATAGAGTGTGTTGAAATACTTAGTGTAAAATTGTCGAGGGATTTCTGATATATTGGTCTGGGTTAGCTGGTGTCAACTGGGAGGCAGTTATTTGATGAAGTGGTCGGCGTTAGTCCAACGTTCAAGTCGGATTGGACTATCACTGAAGATTACCGTTAATAATTTTTAATTTATTATATGTTACTCATATATATATATATATATATATATATATATATATATCTGTAAAACATGATGGGTAGGGTAGCTTGATGGATATGTCAGACCACAACAGGCAGGGGACATGTGTCGTGTCAGCATCGTAGGGACCTTGGAATTAGAGTAGGGTAGCTTCAAATCAAGCTCCCGTCAAAAACACCAGTATCCCATTGCCTGCGCATGGGGATGGGGGAGTGGCGAGACGGGCCATGTGTCCTAGTCCTGGGTGGTTACATCTGATGAAAAGGATGTCGTTATTCTTCGTTCGGTGCATTAGTACTTCCTTCGTCGCTCTGCATTCTAAACGTTACGGTATTCTGCGATGTTATCCGATCTGTGCACACGCCAAGCATTCTAGCTCACTATTGCGACATATTGCCACAAATCTGAGCAGTTGCTCGGCATTTCGTACAATTTTTGGTTGGACTCCGGCACTCTTTCGCTCCTCAGGACCGATTACCTTACCTGCAGGATACCTTATCTTACCTCACCCTATCCCCGGTTGATACCTTATCTTACCTTGCTTATCCCCGGCCGATACCTTATCTTACCTTGCCTTATCCCCGGCCGATACCTTATCTTACCTTGCCTTATCCCCGGCCGCTACCTTATCTTACCTCACCTTATCCGCGGTCGATACCGTACCCCCACGGCGGTCGGTTGAATCTGTGTGCCAAGTGTGCCATGGAACCAGGAACCTCCCGGGAGACGGCCAAGCATGCCACGAATGGGTTAAGCAGCGCCTCGGATGTTGGGGTGCGGGCCAGGTCATCCCCCGTGTCGACCGCACAAAGGGTGCAAGAATTCAAACAACATTGGGTGATGGAAGGAGGAGACAAGAGCCAGAACATTATTTGCAGTTTAGTTTCATGCCAAGTCTGAGAAAAGCTAAGCGGTAGCTCGGTAGCTACGATCTTAACTCCTCTCCATGTCGATCTTTCGCGTCCCTGTACGTAAAACTGTTCAAACGAACTTTTCACAGTGCGCTAAATCAATGAGATACATGAAATGAGTTGGTTGGGATTTCTCGGAAAACTCAAAATCTCACAACACACGCGCGCCATTTTGAGCACATTTTCATTTTCACATATTCTAAATGATCTATTCACATCACACATATACTTTTTGAAATGCTGGAAATGCTTTTGATCATTGCCTCACACGTCAGAAGGTGCAAAAATATTATGCCGAACAAAACAAATTTCAAACTTTGAACATGCGAAGTTAAAGAAAATATATTTGCACGTCATTTACTGATTTCAAAACATGCTACAAAACCGAAATCGAGCAAAATGTTTCCTTCAAGTCATTCTTTCCCGCAACACCATCATTAACTTTCAAATGGTTTTGCAATTATGAAAAAAAAATTCATGCAGGTTTTTAATGGACATAACTTCGTTTGAATCGAAACAAATATAAAAATGTTGATGTCAAGTGATTTATCTGATAAATTTCCGAAGATATTCGTATTTCTTCGCCACATATGACATGCACCGGGCTAATGGGGAGAGAATAATTAATCTCCTTCCGACCAGAGTTCGCTACATTTAAAGACAACCAGAGCGCTTGGTAATCCTCGCCCAACTGAGGTTTAGAGCCGAACAGCCTAGCTCGGGGGAGGGGTGGGGCAGACCTTCTCCGCTGTGAAAACTGATAATATCGGCTAAGTTTGCTGGTTTTGGTGACAATCGGCACCATCAACTGGACGATAACGAAGCACAAAGACGAGTTTATTATGATAGATGAGGTCAAAGACCGGGTCAAAGGTAATAAGTCATATATATCCTGCTGTTTGTCGGAAAGCACGTTAGAACACGTTCTTTGTTACCTATTAGCTCCTAAGACTACTTCCAAGAATAGGAGATGGGTTTTTCTCTTTTTTGTTGTTGTGTGCACTATATTCTTAACATTTCTTTCCCGTTACTTTTCGCCTAAATGAAAGAACAACACAAATCGCATGGAAACGACCGGTCGAAGCTGCCCATTTCATGCAAATGGTGAACAAACTGGCCGTACAAGTCGCTACGTACACGCGCCACCGTCCCAACACAGACACCACTGCACTGGACAGCAATGTTGCGCGCAATCGCCGGGAGACCTACGCGCATGAGCAGCACCGAACGCCGCGAGGGCGCCACATTCAGTGGTAGTCAGTCGACCGGACAAGGTCACCGCGACGGTGACTCGACTCGGGTGTCCAGACGTGCTGCGCGATGGTGAAACAAGCGCAAAGAGCTCGCTCGTCCGATCAGTGCCGAGCAACGAGCGCGCGCGTCAGCAATCGTCGTTGCTAGTTCACTCACAAGCTCTGTAAATATACTCGATATTGGCAGCACCACAAGCAAACAGCTTTCCATACGGAGCACAGCCGCGATGCACCGACACACATTCGTTCAAATTATATTTGAACAAGCGAGATCCAAAACGCTGGTCATGGCCTGCATCGATTAATTTACATTCCGAATACAGGGAAGTAAAGTCCAAGTGTAAATTATAATGATGAGTTGTGGGACGGAACCATTTTTGGGATGAGCCGAAGACCAGCGCTTGCGACATGGCTACAAAACCGCATGTCATTGTCAGACGGGTGGCATACCCACGTGCACACGAACATTTTCGCATGTGTCGCTTTCCAGGCTTCTCGCATCTACGTCGGGTAATTTGCCCAGACTTGCCTACCACGTGGTCGGGGAATCTCACCAGCCTGCTTAGCCCTGTTCTCGAAGATCCACGTGTCTTGAAGCCTACCCACCGAACACACCACATGTCACGGCAGTTGATGCGTTGTGAACATCACGGGTTTCGCTTGGTGTGCATCTCCCCAAAACATCCAAATTTCGGTAATTTATCTGATCCACGACTGCCGGAATCCTATTTCCCAGGTGTTGCGCGTTCGTTACCCACGGAGAACCCTTTGTATAATGAGTACCACACAATTACTCCAAGTTTCTTCCCCCCCCCCCGTCGCCCAATCAACCCGTCCCGTCTCGGGGGGGTCTTCAACCGCCCCCTCAGGTTTTTCGCGGATAGCGGACGAACGGCGCGCGGCAGCGCACCCAAATTTGGCATACCTTTTCCCACATCAGTTTGACATACTGATTCAAAATTTTAGGTCAGGTCATCTAGGGTCAACGAGTTAGTCAAGGTCAAGTGAGGTCACCTCAAAGAAAGTTCAACCAGTCGTCACGCTTTAACGGATACAGATATTTTAATGAAACTTTCAGCGTTTGCTTATCTTCAGGGATGCAACAAAACGTACGAGTTGAATTTTTCATTTTGTTCGTTTTTGACTACATATAAATTTTGCGTATTTGCCAAATTGCAGTCCAAATAGAGGATTCTGGCTAAAGTAAGCAATTTTTATTAGGGAAAGTTGACTTACAACAACGTGTCTCGGCCCGTTCTACGCATCGGAAAATGAAAATTAACGAAAACTTGAAAACTAAAAAATTTGAAATTTCTAAAATATTAAATTTGTATTTTGGGGACGGAAAAAAAATAATAGCCCTGGTTCATTTCGCTGTACTTTTCTCATCCCAAATAATTTTTTTATTTCATATTTCCCCCAAAATGAACTCCTCAGAGCCAAAAACATAATGTAAGTCGTGAAAAGTCGTGAAAATCTAGCTCCCTGGTGACGTCACTTTTGGGGATAAATTGTTTTGGAGGGTAGATCCGGACCCTACTCGTCGAGCGCTTTCCGACGACATCGCTTTCGTTTTCGTGCGATGCTTAGTTTGGATTGTAGAGGGGTCTTCAACCCCCCCCGGAGACGGGGTGGGAGGATTTGACCGGAAAGACGGCGCGGGTTAATCGACGTCACAGTGGGGGTGCGTTCCAGTCGTTATCCACCTGAGCCAGTCGGCCGTAGTGGTGCTGTATTCCGGACAGGGTGTCACCGCAGCGGCGTTGTAGGCTGCTGTCACGGCTCGCCATCACCACCGTGCATCACGGCTCGTCATCACCACCGTGCATCATGGTTCATCATCAACACCGTGCATCATGGCTCGCCATCACCACCGTGCATCACGGCTCGTCATCACCACCGTGCATCATGGTTCATCATCAACACCGTGCATCATGGCTCGTCTTGGCCACCGTGTATCACGGCTCGTCTTGGCCACCGTGCATCATGGTTCATCATCAACACCGTGCATCATGGCTCGTCTTGGCCACCGTGCATCACGGCTCGTCATCACCACCGTGCATCATGGCTCGTCATCACCACCGTGCATCATGGTTCATCATCAACACCCTGCATCATGGCTCGTCTTGGCCACCGTGCATCATGGATTGTCATTACCGCAGTATATCATGGTTCATCATCAACACCGTGCATCATGGCTCGTCTTGGCCACCGTGCATCACGGCTCGTCTTGCCACAGTGCATCATGGATCGTCTTGGCCACCGTGCATCACGGCTCGTCTTGGCCACCGTGCATCACGGTTCGTCATCACCACCGTGCATCATGGCTCGTCTTCACCACCGTGCATCACGGCTCGTCTTGGCCACCGTGCATCACGGCTCGTCTTGGCCACCGTGCATCATGGTTCGTCTTGGCCACCGTGCATCACGGCTCGTCTTGGCCACCGTGCATCATGGTTCGTCTTGGTCACCGTGCATCACGGCTCGTCTTGGCCACCGTGCATCAGGCGGCTGTACGACTCCGCCGGCCGCCGCCTCGCATCCTCGCCCGCCCGCCAGACTGTCCAGGAGCTGCGCCAGTTGGCGCAGCATGCTGAGCTGCGCCAGTCGTCGCGGCCCGGCGCCAGCTCGTCCGCGGCGGCATCGTCATCGAGCGGGGATATAGGGCCATGAAACCCCTCGTTCGACTTCGATTGAATGCTGGAGAGGGCAATGTGCATTTCATAAGCGTATCACGCATAGTCGCCATCTATTCTGTATCATGACCATAACATAGTTAGATTTAAGGCACATTTACTGGAAGTTATTAAGGATAATTTGGTAAAGGTTCCAAATTTCAACAGAGCAGACTTTGACTGCATGAGAGCGGCTTTAAGTGCCATCAGATGGGAAGAAGAGTTCTCCAATTTAAACGCCTGTGAAATGTGGGAAAAGTTAAAATCTTACTTGAAGGAAATTCAGAATAAACATGTCCCCCAAAAGCAAAGGCGCAAAAGAAGGATAGGAAAGCCAGCATGGCTTACACCAGACTTGATAAAAGCAATTAAGGTTAAGAAAGCTGCATTTAGAGTGCTTAAGGAAGCTTCAAATATCGTAAATCTAAAGGAGTATCGAAAAGCTAGGTGAAGCAAAAAACCAGAGCAGCAAAGCGAGCAAAAGAATTGGATTTAGCTAGGAACTGTAATGGGGACAGCAAAAAGTGTTTAGTTTCTACAAGCTGAGTAAAGTTTCTAGCACAATTGGTCCACTGGAAGTAAATGGGACTATATTGGGTGAAGATACTGAGATGGTTGAGGAGCTGAGCAAGCAGTTTAAATCAGTGTTTACATTGGAAGATATTACCAATCTGCCGACCGTACACCATAGTTCAGTGACATGTGATCGGATAAATGATGTTGATTTCATTGATAGTGATGTTGTTTTCAATCATATCAGAAAAATAAAGCCAAACAAGGCAGCAGGACCTGATGAAATTTATGCTAGGGTATTGCGGGCAGCTGAAAAGGAACTGGCATTTCCACTTAGTATAACATTTTGTAGATCAGTTTCACAAAATGGAATTCCAACAGATTGGAAAAAAGACAAATGTAGTTCCTATTTTCAAGAAAGGAGGAAGAGGGAGAGTTGAAAACTATAGGCCAGTAAGTCTAACATCCCTAGTCTGCAAAGTACTCGAATCAATTATCAAGGTTACAATAGTTAGTCATCTGGAAGGAAACAAATTCATTCAAGATACTCAACATGGGTTTAGAAAAGGACGATCGTGGCTCACAAATCTCCTGGACTTTTTAACTTCGCCACAGAACAATTTGATCAGGGAAATCAGGTTGATGTAGCATATCTGGACTTTAGTAAGGTACCCCATGCACGGTTAATGACACAAGGTATTATCTTAAGATGGATAGAGTTGTGGCTTTCAGATAGACAACAAAGAGTGATGCTAAATGGTACAAAGTCATCATGGCAAAATGTTCTTAGTGGAGTCCCCCTGGGGTCAGTACTGGGGCCACTACTGTTCATTATATTTGTTAATAACATTGAAAGTGGTTTAAGCAGTAAGGTTTTTAAATTTGCGGATGATTTGAAAGTCTTCAGGGCAATAACAGGTCAAAATAAGCATATCTCGCTGCAAAAAGACTTAAGACGAACTTGTGAAGTGGTCCGAAGAATGGCAAATGAAGTTTAATTTCGATAAGTGCAAAATCATGCATGTAGGTAAGCAGCATATGAAGGCTCCATACTTGATGGGCGGCCAAGTGCTACCAGTGACTCAGCAGGAGAAAGATTTAGGTGTTATTCTAAACACAAAACTGGGGGCATCAGAACAGACCAAGGAAGCCAGGAAGAAGGCACTGAGAATGCTTGGGGAAATAAATAGGAATGCATCATACAGAAGTGAGGAAGTCATCAGGAAACTTTACTGTGCATATGTCAGGCCAGATTTGGAATACTGCATCCAAGCTTGGTCTCCTAGCTATTAAAAATATTGTTGGCTTTTAGAGAGAGTACAAAAGAGGGCTACAAAAAGGTTCATGGTATAAGCAATCTGGCATATGAGGAACGATTGAAGAAATTGAATATGTTTTCACTTATATGTAGAAGGCTGAGAGGAGATCTCATCGAGGTCAAATCTGTCCATGTCAGGAGAGGGGATATCTTGGGGAAATATTTGAATTTAACTGAAATGATGCCATTAGAGGTCATCAATTCAAAATTAAAGTTACCCACAGCAGAACAAGGTTAAGACAGTCTTTCTTCACCAATAGGGTAGTAGAACACTGGAACCAGCTGCCAGAAACCATTGTAAGTAGCAGCACATTGAACGTCTTAAAAAAAACAGCATAGACAATCATTATAAGAATAGAGGGCTTGCTTTTTAGCATTACAGGGAGGGCTGATCAACGGATTTGGTGGGCAACTGGTTGAGTGTACAGAGTGCAACCAAGAAGGGCCCTTGTGGCTCATACTTGCACTCATCTTTGTATATCTTTATGTCTTTATGTCTTTATTTGGTACGAACTTGAAAGTGCAAAATCTGCGGAAGTCCGCCGGAACATGTTCACGAGTTATTTAGGACCTGAATACATGTTCTCAGATCAACGAGCTGGCCTAACATGACAACAAGGTCAATGCCAATAGCTATGCAATGAATTTCCGCATTTCACCGCAGAGTTTCATTTAAGTTTATCCAGCCATTTCTATAATGTCCTGGATGAAAAAAAACGGATTTTCGCGCCGAACCACACGAGCAGGGCCAAAAGTCATCGGTGTAAACTTGCAGTTTCTTTTTTTAAACTACTACAACTAAAACACTACAAGAGCTAAAAACAAAGCAAAAAACGTTTGTCTAAAACCGCACAATAAGAGAAGCAGCCAACAGGAGCGTCTCTCTCTCTCTCTCTCTCTCTCTCTCTCTCTCTCTCTCTCTCTCTCTCTCTCTCTCTCTCTCTCTCTCTCTCTCTCTCTCTCTCTCTCTCTCTCTCTCTCTCTCTCTCTCTCTCTCTCTCTCTTTCTCTCTCTCTCTCTCTCCCTCAAGCAACTGACGATTTTTTGGGATTTTCACCACTCCTACAAAAATCCCATTCTTCTCCGACATAAAGTCCGCAGCATCGATTTGCCACCGGGGACCACAATTCCAAACAGACCAGCCGTCCAATAAACGTCCCTGAGTGACAACAGATTGTCACTAACGCCAGTAAATACGGTGCCGAAGAAATAGATCACCGAGTACAGCGCTCCTTTGCTGCAGGAGGGGCACTGTACTATGCATTCCGCCTTCCATGCCCCTTGCTTTCGTACCCTGCTAATGTTAAGGGGTTATTTTTGCTATTCAATCCGAAAAATGTCACAAAAATAACAGCCTGGACCACCCCTAGCTTAGTGAAAGATCACCAGCAGTGACGAAGACGTTGCCGATCTACGATATTATCTTTTCGAACCGCAACAACTGTCTTTGGCCCCGCCGCCGCCCAGTCGACGCCGCCTGCCCGTCACGTGGCGGTCGGCGCGGCCCGACCGATAAAAGGTGGCCGCAGGCGACATATCTCGTCAGTGTCCACTTCACGGGCGGCGGCGAGCGGTCGACCGCCAACCAACACAGCTCGTCGCAACAGCCGCAACGAGGCAGTGGGTGCCGACAGCGCAACAGGTAAACTTCTGAATGTAGTCATGCTCCAAAATAACTTTCCTACGCTTGGTTGAAGTTGATACAAAGTGATATTTTGTCTTCATATATGAATGAATCTGAAGTGTGCTAACATTAGCATGCCTGTTGTCTATCCATGTGTTTCTATTGCGATTCGTGGGGGGGGGGAATTATGTAAACTAACCGAGAGGTACCTTTTATTCTTAGGTATTCAGATCATGACATTTGCATTGTAGTTACTTGTAGCTGACATGCCTGCTGCTGGCTTGTATGTCGACATGATGCGTCTGGCTGCTGTTGGTCTGCATGTCGACAGACTGCGCCTTACTGCTGCATACCCATGTATTGACGGGCTGTGCCTGACTGCTGCTGGCCCGTATATTGACAGACTGCGCCTTACTGCTGCATGCCCATGTATTGACAGGCTGTGCCTTACTGCTGCATGCCCATGTATTGACAGACTGTGCCTGACTGCTGCTGGCCCCTATATTGACAGGCTGTGCCTGACTGCTGCTGGCTCGTATATTGACAGGCTGTCCTGACTGCTGCTGGCCCGTATATTGACAGGCTGTCCTGACTGCTGCTGGCCCGTATATTGACAGGCTGTGCCTGACTGCTGCTGGCCCGTATATTGACAGGCTGTGCCTGACTGCTGCTGGCCCTATATTCGTATATTGACAGGCTGTCCTGACTGCTGCTGGCCCGTATATTGACAGGCTGTCCTGACTGCTGCTGGCCCGTATATTGACAGGCTGTGCCTGACTGCTGCTGGTCCGTATATTGACAGGCTGTGCCTGACTGCTGCTGCTGGCCCGTATATTGACAGGCTGTGCCTGACTGCTGCTGGCCCGTATATTGACAGGCTGTGCCTGACTGCTGCTGGCCCGTATATTGACAGGCTGTGCCTGACTGCTGCTGGCCCGTATATTGACAGGCTGTGCCTGACTGCTGCTGCTGGCCCGTATATTGACAGGCTGTGCCTGACTGCTGCTGGCCCGTATATTGACAGGCTGTGCCTGACTGCTGCTGGCCCGTATATTGACAGGCTGTGCCTGACTGTGCTGCTGGCCCGTATATTGACAGGCTGTGCCTGACTGCTGCTGCTGGCCCGTATATTGACAGGCTGTGCCTGACTGCTGCTGGCCCGTATGTCAACAGGATGCGTTTCATCACGCTGCTGGCCTGTATGTGGACGCTGGTGGCCGCTGTGCTGGCCAAGTCCGCCCATTACGGCGGTGGTCAAGGCGTGCCAGGTGGAGGGCGGGTCTCTCTCGGCTTTGGAAAGCGAACTCGCTGGTCGTTGCTGCTGCCCCCCACCACGTGAGTATGCCAGCTGAGTTCTGGAGATGGGCTACTACCTAGCCCAGGGCAGGCGGACTGGTCAGTAACCTAACATGCTGTAATGGTGGCTCAGCTAGGTGATGTGCTTGGCAGACACGAGCGCATCCTCGGATTTTGTAGTGTCGCCGAATTTCCCATCCGCATAGTAGCGGAGGTGGGGGGGGGAGGGGGTGCATTTGGCCTCAACTAACTTTTGTTCTAATCCAGATAGGGAGAGGCGGTAAACGGCACAATGCAGCCCATTTTTGCACTGTCAGAGCAACGGGAAACATTTCTATTTCCTTTTAATCTTCCCGCGAATTTCGAATATATATAATATATGTTTGAGTAATTCTGGATCGGCAAGTATATGCATATGTGATGATATATGTGGATCTATATCCTTAATTGCATGTAAATAGAGGTGTGTATATGCAGATCCTGTTATCGGGTGTTTTTGTGTGGTCAGCTGCTGTAATAGTAAGTGTGAATGTGCTATGGAAATTCTTGCATATGTGTGTCATTTTTAGATGTTTCACCAAATTGATGTGCATGTTAGTACATGTGCATGCATGCACAGTTGTGTATATGAGGTGTGAGTGCGTATGAGTCTATGTATGTGAAGTATGTGTAGGTGTACATGTTTCATATGTGTGCATATCCAGGGATGTGTGCTTGTGTATGCGTATGCACAATGATCCAACCTCTCCCTTTTCCCCTTCATAACGCATTTCACTTTCTGGCCCAGGAGTTTCTTTGTGTTCCTTGCTTGCTACCTAGCTGAGGTCCTCTCAGGATTACTTCTACTAATAATTGGTGGCGGCCTATCTGCTAACAAAAAGAAAAAAGAAAGCAACCAGTTGTAGTGAACTGAAAGTATGCAGAAAAATGACATATGTATTGGCATCCTGAGGCATTCCTAAGCTAGCTGTCCTAACCTTTGAATAGCTGGCTATAGGAAAGTCCAGTATCAATCAAGCCTGTAATAGTGTGTGTGGCCAAATATGTTAGGTTGCTGCAAACGAAACATGGGTCGACATTAGAAAAAGACTCAAGAAAAATAATGGTGAACTAACCCCCTCCACAATAAACGCAAGGTTCAACCCATGTTCAAATTTTCACTCTCTTTGATACTTGGACGTATCCTTTTGAGACCGTGATCTCCAAGTTATGTATGGAAAGACGACCAATAGGTGGGGGATTTATGGGTGGAAGTGGTGTTGGAGAAACTTTTGAACATGACTAATGGCTGCATACTACCAACGCTGTTGACATACCATGGCAGATGTACAGTGCAGCATCATAAGGTGCTTATGGTTCACGGTGCTGCTAATTCCCGGTGTCGCACGTGTGCAAGTGAATTGGTGCATTGAATAGTAGGAATGTTGCCGCATTATGTTGATGCAAAAAGCATACATATATGCACCGATATTGTTATATGTACATATCGGTGTATATATTCATATATATATATATATGGATATATACGCATCTATATGTATATATATATACGCATATATATGTATGTATATGCGTATATATACATGTATGTATATATATATATATATATATATATATATATATATATATATATATATATATATATATATATATATATATATATATATATATATATATATTATATGTATGCATGTATGTGTATGCATGTGTATGGCGGAAATACCACGTGGTTGCAATCATATAGCGAGTGTGTTTACATAGGAAATATATGAAGTATGTGTCTAAGACCCATTTTTGTGTTATATGGTAGGCACTAGCATTATGCATGAGACATACCATATTCTATTGATATGATGCATGCGCAACATCCTATGTGCCACGTGTAGGTGCATATTGTCAACTTACCGCCGAGGCTGCCGGATGCGGTGGGCGGAAGTAGCTGGGCTCGACAGCCGGCCGTCTGCCGCAGCCACGTCCTTGCAGCTCTCTTTCCAGACCCCTCGACATGGCTACGGCCGAGGCTGTCGTCGAGGCGCCGCCGTTCTACGCCGGCCGTCGACTGCCTCCGGTGTACGGCGTCGAGCCGCCCGTCTACACGTTCTGAGGCGGCTCGAGCTCTGCCGACTAGACGGCGTCGAGCCGCCCGTCTACAGGTTCTGAGACGGCCCGAGCTCTGCCGACTAGACGGCGTCGAGCCGCCCGTCTACAGGTTCTGAGCCGGCTCGAGCTATGCCGACTAGACGGCGTCGAGCCGCCCGTCTACACGTTCTGAGCCGGCTCGAGCTATGCCGACGAGACGGCGGCCGGCCGCCCGTCTACACGTTCCGAGGCGGCCCGAGCTATGCCGACTAGACGGCGTCGAGCCGCCCGTCTACAGGTTCTGAGGCGGCCCGAGCTATGCCGACTAGACGGCGTCGAGCCGCCCGTCTACACGTTCTGAGGCGGCTCGAGCTATGCCGACTAGACGGCGTCGAGCCGCCCGTCTACACGTTCTGAGCCGGCTCGAGCTATGCCGACGAGACGGCGGCCGGCCGCCCGTCTACAGGTTCTGAGCCGGCCCGAGCTCTGCCGACTAGACGGCGTCGAGCCGCCCGTCTACGCGTTCTGAGCCGGCTCGAGCTCTGCCGACGAGACGGTGGCGAGCCGCCCGTCTACAGGTTCTGAGCCGGCCCGAGCTCTGCCGACGAGACGGTGACCGGCCGCCTCTGCGACGACCCACCCTCTAATTACGAAGAGGAACCGGTCGCGTGTAATTTAACACCGCAACCGCATCCGGATGAAGAATCGCTCGCGAACGCATGGGTCGTGACTCCGGATCAGACCCCACGCCAGCACCAGGAAATGCCGCTCTCATACGGTAGATTGGGTTGACGATCCTGAAGTGCGACAAAATATCCTGATGTAGACCTTCTAACGGTGGTCATAAATTTATTGGCAAAACGTCATATTTGAATGTCAGCTTAGGTTGACTGATGAACGTAGCGTAGGTATTGAAGCGTAGGTTGACTGCACGTTCTACGATCAATGTGCATGTAGGAGCATGCGGGATATATTAAGTATGTGGGGCAGGAAACGAACCACTAAGATTGTCGGAACCCATGCCGCATGGTGTGAACATATATTGGAAAATCGCATCGCAGAATATGGGTAGAAATACATCACAGATATATGAAATGCATGTTTATCTGTATTATTTGCGTGATACGAAACAAATAAAAAGCACGGCATATGAGATGATGTATCCACCAGTTATTGAAGGAAGCTGACGTACGTAGCGTACTTATGTTCCAGATGATGTTTTGTAAATGTATAGTGGCAGTAAACGTTGCATCTTATGCCGCCATATTCTATCAGCTAAGTCCGCAATACAACCTTGGCAACGATAGAGGCGTTTGAGCAGCTCACTATCCTAAAGGCAATGCAGAATTTGAATAGGAAACTGATCAAGAAAAGTGTCCGACGACATTCGGCGAGTATCTACAAAACGATATTGAAGATCTACAAAACACGCCCTTAGGCGACCACGTCCTTAGTAACCGTCACAGCTACACAATTTCCTCACAATGCTATATAATCAGCTTCTTTCGGACATGCAAACCTGGGTGCAATCGCAACATCGACAGCTACGTAGAAATTAAAATCAACAAATCTGGTCGTACCACATGAACTTAGTCTTGACTCGCAGTGAAATCAGTCACACGCAAACCACCCTGAACCACCGACGCGCATTGGTATGTATTAACAGCACCGACACCATTCATCAGCACCCTCGGCACACCACACCCTGAACAAAAGCACAGACACAGACTGGTCTGTCTACACCTATTGCTTGTTTATTGGTTGGTTCACGACACACTTATGCACATTCACGACTAATGGCGCCCCCACTGTGGCCGCGGGATTGGGAAATGTCCGAGTGGCGCTAGAGTCGAACCAGGGACCTTTGGTACCCATAGCCCGACACCTTAACCACTCGGCCATCCCCGCCCCTCTGTCTACACCTAAACAAACACGCCTTCTACGGCAAGGACATTGGTAGAGAATGCGGTATGGCGGGTATGGCCATGGCCACACCAACTTAAAAGTTGATGAGGCACTGCCGCATCAACTTTCTGTGACAGCCTTTACTTTTCGCATTGCAATTCAAACAATTTGCCAGCTAAAGGGCAAAGTTCAAACTGTGGCCAGGGCAGGGACGTAGCCATAAATTGTCCGTGGAGGAGGCACGGACTACCCCCACAATTATTAAAGTCCTGGGATGTCGTTCACTTCATTTCGAAGAGAAGATCGGTCGATCCATGAAAAAATGACTTTTTTCCTCGTTATGGCCTTGGATTATCGAATCACCTGCTTGATGCCTCCTCCAATAATAAATAACCATGGCATTGTTATAAACTATGAATGTAAACCTTTTAAGCACGCATCTGGATGCAGAATGTCTAAATTCCATTTGAAAAAAGTCGATCCGGTCTTCTGTACGCGAAAGTATACGCTTGCAGTGCTCATAAACTCCCGTAAGGATCCGTACCCATTCGTAAGCACCGATATATGTTCATAACACCCGTAGATGTTCGTAAGGGCCCGAATAAGTTCGCAAAGACCCGTAGACGGTCGCAAGGGACCAGAGACATATGCACCCATAGACGTTCGTGAGGGCGCATAGACGGTCGTAATGGTCGGTAGACGATCGTTGGAACTCGCAGACGTTCGCAATGATCCGAAGTCGTTCGTAGCGGTCCGTACACAGCTGCACGTGCCTTTAGACTTCGTAAACGGCCATATTCGTTCGTAAGAGTTCGTAGACGTGCATAGTGGCCCAACAGCAGCCACAACAAGTGTTGTTCACCTTGCTATATCTGCCATTGCAATCCCGTAAATAATTTTGTGCATGCACCTGACCCGTCACACTGAGCTTGGGGCTCGTCAGAGCCCAATAAAGGGGAGATCGCTCCCTTGGCTGCATCTCTGTGCCAGGACGCCAAACTGTGTCAACTTGTATGCTACCGATGATGGGGCAGGTCAGGTCAAGCATAGTATGCTTGGGTCTCAGGCGAACCGCATTATATCCCCGAAGTTGCGGAATACAGTGATGATGCACACGAACCCAATTACCATGTTGGCGTATTCAGAATCGATCAATGCAATTATCATCCCAATCGGGTTTGAACAGAGTTAGCCAAAAATTGGCTAGCCTACACTCGCCTAGCCTAACCTAACATCATATGAGCCGTTTCCAGCATCAGACCCAATCGTTAAATAAGCATGAAAACAGACAGCATAGAACATCTAGATGTAGATAACGGACATCAGTATGATGACAACGTATACGCTATAGGCTACGCTAGACGTGACATGCAAGTCTATAAACGCTACATAGCACGAGTACAAGTGCGCCTGTTCAATGCTGCATTGGGCGCATATATTTTTATATAATCGCTAGATGCATTGGTCAAGTGCGCCTCATTATTTGCCCGGGATGCACGTACACTTAAAAATATTTTTTTTTTTTTTTTTATTTTTTTTTTTTTTTTTTATTTTTTTTTTTTTTTTTTTTTTTTTTTTTAAAAAAAATTTAAAAAAAAAAAAAAAAATTTTTTTTTTTTTTTTTTGTTTGGGGTTTTTTTTTTTTTTTTTTTTTTTTATATTTTAATAATTTTTTTTTTTTTTTTTTTTTTTGTTTTTTTTTTTTATTTGTTTTTGGGTTTTTTTTTTTTTTTTTTTTTTTATTTTTTTTTTTTTTTTTTTTTGGGGGGGGTTTTTGTGTTTTTTGGTTCTTCCCCTTTAGCACCTGGGGAGTTAAAAAGAGGGGGGTGGAAAAATGGGGGGAACTTAGCACTTCCTTACGTTTTTTTAAGATTTATATTTTTATATCAATTTTTATTTATTTCATTATATTATTATTTCTCCCTCTACTTTTAACTTAATTAACTTATATTATTTTATATCATTATTATTTGACACTTAAACTATTCTATAGTTGCAGCGTATTTTATAAAATCATTTCTAAATGGTTTGGCGTTTTTTTAGGCTTTTGTATATAGTCATCACATGCACATCAGCACCCCAGAATGTTAGCGTGTTAAAAATTGATCCAGGCCTTTATCATCCCAAGCGGATTTGAACTGAGTTAACCCAAAATTGTTTACTCTGCACTAGCTTAGCGTAGCCTAACCAAATCTTATGAAACATTATAGAATCTCACCAAACCCAACCTTAACCGAACACAACCTGACCTGACCTTAGCAGACCTCATTTGACCTCACCTACTCTGCCCTTTCCAACTCCATTTCCATATGCTCAATGACACAGCTTTATTTCCCTGCATACACCATAAGTCACGTTCACCTATACAATCCTTCCCACAGCAGTATGGCTGGTGCAGCGGCACGTGCGAATAAATTACATTCACCTATAAGATCCTTTGCACGACAGCCTGGCTGGCGTGGCAGCACGTGTGCATGAAACATTTTCAACTGGTGAAACTGGCTCCATCGAGCCCGGTCATCTATCCATGTAATATGCCGGCTGAGAAAGCTAAAGATGCTGTTTGGTAAGAGCCTTTTGGTACCCTTGAGTGTAGGAAAAACAATGGTATAATATAAAAATAATTTCGATGGGACAAATCTAAAGGTAGTGTTGGCATCACGAACGATTAGGCTTTGCGTGCCTATCTCTTTTCATCCAAAATGGGGTTTGGCAGGGGCGTTGATGGAGTACGAACCGGAGCCGGTCTTAACGATCCCGACACTTGCCACTCTCGACGCGATGGCTCATCACTGGCACACGGCAGATGCCAGTGGTCAAAGGAGAAAGGGTAGCCGGTACATGTCACCGGGCGGTGCACGTAGCGACGTATCGTCACCATCAGCCGTTTTCCAGCACCAGACCATATTGAGAAGTACAATGAAAATGGCAGCCTTTTTATGATGTATTACCGAATGATATTGCATGCCTCAGAAACTCAACTTAGAACATTCTGTACAAAAGATTATGCTGGGTCCTGTGAGGAAATGCGAGGTCAGATGCAGCCATGTGCTGTGCGTGAAATGTGATGCAAGACTAGATAAAGTTTCATATACCTTGCGATGATGCAGCACAAATAATTCCATCTGGCATTGCTAGGTTGCATTTTCGCTACTTACATTGCTATAAGAGTGATAGATTCCATTAATTTAGTAGTTTCTCGGCATGACCATGGTCTATTGACATGACCAATGATAAATCGGATATTTTGTACATATTATGTGCAAATGCGGTGCAAATTAAGTACATATTAACACCGACCATTCATGGATGACATAATCGTTAGCATTGCAAGTTCCCATGATCCTCGAGACACGCGTTTCTGTGACGTCATTTGATATATTCTAGGCTCACCTGGTCATCAAAATACCAACACAACATATCTGGTCTACCTGTCTTAGAGTGTACCACGATGTACATCGCTAGCTTTATTGGATCCACCAATATACCAATGGCGCCAAGAGGCACGAAAATTAACAGTGCGTGATGGTCCATCTCATTTGATCGATAGCGAATAAATGTAGCATCACGAAATTCGAACACAAGGGTCTTTCGTAACAGCCCGCAAGTCTCGTTCCTTGCATCATTGGCTTTGCGTGATAAGATCATAATTGTAGTGCTCTTTTGCGTGCCATGCCTATCCTATTTGAACATTTTACGAGCATCTCTTAGATTGATGCTGGATTTAGCTTGCGTACTGCCTGTAACATTTCTCGGAAGTCATCTGTGGCCCTAAAGGTTCGTTGAATTGGTGCTTCCTCCTGTCAAGTAATTCATGTAGCATTGTGAATCTCTTTCACACAGCTACTGAGCCGTTATGAACCGGAACCGAAAGTTCCAATACTCACAAAATTATTCATAGTGCAGACTTTTAAGTTTTACAGCAGCGTGCCATGTGCTCGCGGACATTATTTGACTTCAAGCGACCTATAGGGAATGCATTACCACTGAGAAAATACAGCAAGCATCATACCATGGCACACGCAATCATAGAATCACAGATTGCCATAGAACGTAAACTTGGTCTTTTAGATTTGTGAACAAAAATATTTGTGAACAAAATAATATTTGTATTGCTCTTGCGTTCGTTCCCGCAATTTCTTGGTTGGCCACAATCCATAATTTGGATAATATGGGTGTATTTGCCTTTCACCTCCCACCATATTATGCTTTGCATTCTCATTCGTCATTCACTCATTCACTTATTTACCCCCGCGCTTATTCAGTTGGCATCATGCTTTGTGTATTAGACAACATTTTTGTCGAGCGCAACTGTGATACATAAAAGGCCATGTTTCAGATAAGCGCTTGGGGATCAGTTGCCATTCTACTCTAGTGAAAAAGTTAAGATTATATGAGCGCGACTGTAATGAATAAACTGTCCTGTTTCGGAAAGCGCTTGACCAACACTCTTGCCGGAATTCGGGGCCGCTCGTGCAGCAAGCGACTAACTCTGTGAACGAATGCAACTGTTTCAAATCAGCTGGTTCCTAAGTACTGCAAGCGCCTGACGAACTCCATTCCCGGACGAAAGCAAGAGGTGGTCGACGACAATGGCGGATGGTCACATTGGGCCGCAGGAGCAGCCATTCATTGTTCCAGTGTTGGTAATGTTGCTCCGTGTGCTGTATCTCTGCCGGCGTCTTTGTGAACACAACAGGCACGCATAGGCGTAATACGTCCCCTTGCATTGTCCACCCTCTGTATGTGACGTACAAAATGGTACAATACGCTATCCACTAATTCACGAATGGAGATCTCTTGCCAGCTCGTGGGCCATCTTTAGAATGGGTCCCCTGCATCGCCCATCGAATGAAAAACTCTGTACCTCGGGTCACTCTATTCTATATTTTCACGATTTTTTTCTCTCCAGTCCTGTAAGTTGCTTTTTTACCCACCGGAAGCAAGGGACCGGTGTCCAACAGCAGTGATTCCCAACCCCGCCCACGACTGGTGCATCGGCCTGTGCACCGAACTGTAAAGAATAGAACCTGTGCACTGATGAATGCACGGAACCGCCGGAGAGGATTGGGGCAGCGGCGCTGGACTGCTCTGTAGACGTCTTGGCACAAAAGCACACTTGATATAAAATTTGACTATATTCAGTGCCGTACTAAAGTCATTGGCGTAGATCGTGCTCTATGCAGATAATTCGGGAGCTGGGTGTTGGGCGGCGCGAGCAGCTGCTAAGCAAACCCGGATCTTATGTCGCTAACTACACAGAATATGCTTGAAAAAAGTATCGCTCCTCTTTTCTGCGAACAATTTTGGGCTGACCATAGCAAAATGTGTATGCATGTAGCGAGGAAACATTACACACACCCCTCCCCTCGCAAAGTCGCCTGGGCGAGCCAACGAATCGAAATATTAAGATAATATAATGCTGATATCTGTACACCAAGAGACAGCAGCATACTTCGTCGTACGAATTTCTGGGTTTGGCCCAGTATCTGTCGGTATCTATCCACTCCCGATCGTCGGATCGTCGTAAATCTGCACGACAACATCTGTTGGCGTGCAGATTTACGACGATCCCACGGCATTTAGACGTCGTGAGCAAAGTCCCTTTTTATTGCTCTAACTTACACCGTTTACATACAAAGTTGTCGTCACTCTATCCGCTTAGACTTACACCCCTGCGCGATGTCGTGAGTACGTCCGCAAACCATGCCCACAGTCGGTACACGGCGATTAAGGTTGTCGCGGGGCTAAATCGGCTGTCGATATTCAATGTCGCCAGTGGTAATCGAAGCAAGATGTATCCCGGGCGATTTCTTTTGGTTGTTTTTTGGGCAGCCTATGAGACGTCCTGCGCACGCATTTGTTGCCACGCCTGCAGCCACGCGTGTAGGCACGCCATTCTCGGTCCATTTCTGCGTGAAGTCTTTGAAAGAGCGCATCACCAACTACCTCCAGGAATTCCGCATGTGTGTACCAACAAGAACTTGTCTGTGATTCCTGCCACCCAGCAGTGAAAAGTACTGTAGGATTTTCGTGGCCACTGAACGCGCCCGGGAGGGTTTATTTCACGATGCTGTCTGTACCATGCAGGAGTCAAGCGTTGGGTTCATTGTAGCAATGTGAAAGTGCAACGGAAGTTTGTTCTATGTGGCGGGACGGAGTGAAGCCAAACTTTGTCAGAACTGAACATCCAAAATATGACGGCATGATCACCACTGCCCTGACGGCGGAACCCTGATCCCGTAACTACAAGCTGGGAATCCCGGTTCATGATGATAGTGTTACCCTGAAACCACGCGCTGTGAAATACCAATAATTATATCTAGTTGCATAAAATACACCTAGCGAATTGTAACCTGCTGCTGCGACTATTGAACAGCTGCGAACTTTGTAGTGGTATCCTATCTATAGGAAAAATAAATGTATTGTGGTTTAGTTTAAGTCCTGTCTGACCGAGGGTATGGCGCTTTATACAATCAGCATTCAGCATGATGCAGGGACAGAAAGCTTCGTAAGTTACATTTATCTGACTAATCGCGGGGATGCTTGTAACGGTCTTACTTTACGGACATGTCCGAAAATAGAGAAAATGGGACGTAAATGCAGGCAAACACTACCTATGCAGGATACATATTTGCATCCACAGCCGATGTCCGTTTCAATTAAATTGCATAAGTAGGCATCCATATCCAATATAAATCCCTGACTACAACAGAGAATATCTCCGGTCGGCCCAGCTACATCAGATAAGCATGAATCTACATAATGCGCTCCTGGAAATCTGGCATCACACTGGCGTACTGGAACACGATGACGTATTGCACTTTCACAGCACAACGAAACAGGGCGGATCAAAGGCCTGGCTTGGGGGGAGTAAGTAAAATAATCGATTTAGGAAAACTCAGCCGATTTGAACAGCCAACAGCCGTCAAGTCTGTTTGTTTTTGTCATGACATATTCTGAGATTTCGAGAAATGTCATTCTACATCGAAAAGAGGTAGCTGGTGCACTCAGCCAATATTGGGTCTGTTTTCCTCTTCTTGTTTGTCTGAAGTCTGGGACTGCGCTAAGCAGCCTTCGGAGAACTGTAAACATATTCTGCGATACCCCCCCCCAAACTTTACTTCCTTTCCTTTCCGCGCCTTTGCTCGGATATGTTACTGATAAAATGACAGGCCAAAGTAGCATCATTCTGCTTTGAACTTGTGACTAGGCGTTTTGGATATACCAAGAGGGGAAAGGACTACTTTCACATTGAAGTCAATAATGCATTTGGTACACCAGTACTGTGCTTATCAATAGTGAGCTCCTCTTCACGAATTTCCGTGAAAATCAGTTTCCACAAGCTTATACACTGGAAAACAGAAACTGATCTACACACACAATTAGCTTGTTTATTCAAGAAGTTCTTCGCAGTCCTCAAGCGACAAAATCGTGTAGCCATTCGTATGAGACATGGAAGATTTTCGACGTCGTTTTCGATTCGTGTAGTGAGCAAAACCTACAGCATCATAATCACACACAGCACGCATCCACCACGTGCCACTCACACCACGCCACCGGCCCAGCCGTGGCAGCCAGCCCGCGTCGTGCTGTACACGCCGGAGACTGGCGGCGCCACCTGGCGCATGTGGCGCCGCCAGCGGCGCAGCACGACAACAGGGCGGCCGGCGTGAAAGACGGCTACTGGGAGGCGCGCAGCAGGCGACTGAAGCGCTGCGGCCGCTGCGCGGCGGGCAGCAGCACCCAGCGCAGGGCGGACGGAGCGGCCGGTCACTTGTGGTGCAGACCGTACTGGCGGTAGCCGGGCGGAACGCCGGCGGCACTGCCTCCGGCCGACGTCCGCCTGACGTACTGTGGAGCCACCTGGCGAGCAGAAGGTGAACCAAGTCAACCGCCCGGTCGGGCCCATCTGGTAGAGCTTTCACATTTTGTGAGAATTTTTTTCCAGGGCGCTGCCGGTTCCTCTCAACCAAACTTGGGCGCTGGCAAACTTACCACACGTTAAAAGTAATTAGCACAAGGACAGCAAGTGCTTGTTGTAAATGGAGCGGGCATATCAACTCCATGGCGATCAATAATTCTTAGCTTATGTGGTGGAAGATATGATCTCTCGTCAGGCATGTTCTGATATGCTGCAGTGAAGGTGTGTGTCAATGGATCACAACAATGTTGCTCCTATCGCAATGTTACTAACCGTTGAAATGTGAAACCAATACACAACACGGTATGAAGAACATTGCACGTGATCGGCGCACTTCCATTGCGCTATTCCAACCATGAGTGACACTGTTTTTCGATATTATGAGTCCTAGACTCGAGTTGGCATTTGACGCCTTCCTACAATCTCAAGTCTGTCAAGCCTCAGTCATCTGTGATCGAAGCGCCATTGTGTTGGTGTAATTTGTGTCAACTTGACACACCGACATCACACCTAAATACATTGAATACACATTAAAATATATTGGCGCAATATCATCACACTGTCGACATGCTCTAAGACACGAAAAGGCACCAAACCATCACAACCATGCCGTTAAACTAAAGATGCTACGTGTTTTACGACAGCAAAAAATACTTTAACTATAAGTCATGATAGCTTCATCGTTCAACGTTGATATGATCCCCACTAGTTTGTGTTCAATATTGAACACGCATTGAACACCAGTTTTGAACACCAGTTCGTGTTCAATGCGTGTAGGTGGCAGCATCCAGGCTGCTTTAGCCCTAGTTAGCAAACCAGATAACAGTCTAGATCCGATAATTGTACGACACGGCACAAATGCAGCTTGCATCACACCGACCAGCACTGAAGCTGGAAGAGACGCGCCTGCCCTCTTCGCCCTGTCTGAAGACGTCACTCACGGCTGACGTGGGTTTCTCCTTCCTGAGAGTGCCGTAGTCGAAGCTGCGCACGAACGCCGCCTTGAGCTGCGAGAGGACGGGTCGGGCGGGCCGGGCCGCCGATTCGGAGTGGCTGCCGCTGGACGTCAGCACGCTCTCCAGACTCTGCTGCTTTCGCAGACTGCTGGAGCGCGCTTCTGGCGAGCGGAGTGGGCGTCAGCTCACTCACAGACTGCACCAGTCTGGAGACGAGCGGGTCGCTGTCGCGCAGCCTCAACGTCTGGGAGTAGGCGCCTGAAGTACCGAGTAGGCAGGCTCCAGAGCATAACCGACCGAAAATGTTTCAGGAGAAAGCTACAGGAAAAAAAACAACGAAGAAATACGCCAAGGCGCAAAAATGTCTGTAGAAATAATACACTCTAATATGGTCGCAAACGACGGACGGTTGCGAGTATGAGGGGAGAATCGGATAGACTAAGGATGTTATCTGAAAGCCAGACCCAACTGGGACATGGGATTCAACATACGGCTCCAAATTCAAATTGCTGTGCGGCTGATAGATATAGTGTTACGTACAGCAACTATACCTCTATTTGAGCACATCGAGCTGACACCTCACCTGGGTGTCCCCGGCCCAGGGCCGCCGTCTGCGCGGTGCTGCATCGATGGTGGACCGAGGCTGTGGTGCGGCTGACACCTCACCTGGGTGGCTGTGGTGCGGCTGACACCCCACCTGGGTGGCCGTGGTGCGGCTGACACCTCACCTGGGTGGCCGTGGTGCGGCTGACACCTCACCTGGGTGGCCGTGGTGCGGCTGACACCCACCGGGTGCTCGGCACACCCACCTGGGGGCTGTGGTGCGGCGACACCCCACCTGGGGGCCGGGTGCGGCGACACCCCACCTGGGTGGCCGTGGTGCGGCTGACACCCCACCTGGGTGGCCGTGGTGCGGCTGACACCTCACCTGGGTGGCCGTGGTGCGGCTGACACCTCACCTGGGTGGCCGTGGTGCGGCTGACACCCCACCTGGGTGGCCGTGGTGCGGCTGACACCTCACCTGGGTGGCCGTGGTGCGGCTGACACCTCACCTGGGCCGTTGCGGCTGACACCCACCTGGGTGGCGTGGTGCGGCTGACACCTCACCTGGGTGGCCGTGGTGCGGCTGACACCTCACCTGGGTGGCCGTGGTGCGGCTGACACCCCACCTGGGTGGCCGTGGTGCGGCTGACACCCCACCTGGGTGGCTGTGGTGCGGCTGACACCTCACCTGGGTGTCCCCGGCCCAGGGCCGCCGTCTGCGCGGTGCTGTATCGGTGGTGGACCGACGAGAGACGGCTGCCGGCTCGTACGGCCGGGCTGCCGCCGTCGCCCGACTGTTTGGGCGGCCGCGGCGGCGACGGAGGCGTCTGTCGAGTTGTCGGCGACGGCGTCTTGCTGTCGCCCGCGTCGAACGCCTTGTTCTTGGAGGCCTCGACCTCTGGCCGCTTCCGGCTGCCGAGCAGACTGGAAGGGTCACACGCCGTACAGCGGTCGCCGAGTCGACGCCAACGGAAACATGTGGGGCGGGCGAACCGCAGCGGAGACTTACACAATGGATGCTGGACCTGCTCACTGGATCCCTTAGAGATAAGTGTTTGATGGATATGTTCGTTCGATAAAGTGGCAGGCTTCAATCACATGTCCTGGCGTACGAACCTGTTAAAAGGCAACGATGATATATGAGAAAAATGTGTGATGGATGTATTTAAACGAAGTTTAAAATGGGTTCAGCAAACGAAGCTGTTTGTTCTCCAAGGGGAATTCATCGCAGCTGATGGAATTAAAACAAATATTGGCAACAACCCTACCTCTCTGAAGGCACAGAGTCCATTAATGAGTCCAGTCGTTTTGTTTTGATCTGGCCTGAGGGCGGGGGAAAACTTAGGATGTCAACTTTATTTTCATTTGGAGCCCATCCTCAGAACTTTAACACTCTGAAAACTCATGTCACGAGAAATTATTGGGTACGATTGTCGAAACTGGAATGCATGTCAAATATCACGTTTTTGGCAAAAGTGATAAAGCTAGTAAACTATGTTACTTCGTCCATATTCGCTTTGAGCGTTGGTATTTCTCACGTCGATACTGGTCGATGGCGCCCGACAAGGCAACTAGTGCCACCAGTGTCAGTTTGTGTAACTACTGTTATGCATGGCAGCTGGTTGGCTTGAATGAAATGCTTGCCTGTTGGCTAAGATAGGGAAAAATAAGGAAAAATCATGTGGCGAATAACATAGTTATTTCGCTACTGTAGAGTACCACAAACAAGGGCTTACGATGAAAATTGGATGCGGACTTCGGCACTACAAAATTTTAATTAATCTTGGAATGTTCGCATCTGTAAACACAAAATCATGAATGTAGACTATAGAGCACAGAAGTGGCCAATAAAAGAACTATCTGAACCATATAGAACCACGTGTCCTGCGCGTCAGAACCTCAACTAAGAAAAGCTGATTGCAAGGCAAGGCAATTTATGTATTTTTATGAAGTATACCTCAAAAACCATGTACACACTATTAATGCATGCTAAACTCCTCGAAAAGCATGTCCGATAAATAGATGTTGTTCCTAATATTGGCACGCCATTTGTGGGGAAGCCGACTTTGCACCAGCAGTGACGTTGGAAAAATGACGATCGAGTCCTCGGGACTCCTGACTACAGTGGAACTCACATGAGGTATAAAGACAACTTCCCCGGTAGTTGACATATTATTAAAGGCCTGGCTGAACGGACTCAATCAAGATACCTTCAGTTTGCTGAACTTTGTCGAGTTACCACTGGTGCCATGTGTTAGACCTTCGATAGATTCATCAATAAGAACAGATTTGCTGATTTTCACCCCAAAACAAACATAGTGATATTGAAGAGCTAAACAATTACTATTCGGCCGAAAGTTCTACTTGCATGTAACCAGGTGGCCCTGGACAATGCCAGCCGCGGTCCACCGTTAGGAGGACAGCCCTGGCCACAGCCTACTGCCGAAGATAATAGCCGACCTTGTCCAGTCCAGTCTATCGCCGGGAGGGCAATCACGACGATGGACTGGACCTGGATGGATGGACAACAATGGATGGACATGGACTGGCGGACGATGGAGTATCCGGATGACAGAAATGCCACAAATAACAGAGCATTATTGTAAAATCTTGAAAATTTGGCTACTTCCATTTCACTGTCACTACACCTCCCAAGTGGAATACTAAAATTCAGAAATTCTGACAAATTTTTGTTTCAAAACCAATGCAAAAAAGCGTTATGACCAAAAACACCATAATTTTCCAATGCCTGCGCCCCCATGCGAACGTCCCATGATTGGAACTGAATTGCACAAGACATTGGACATTTTTCAAAAGTCTGGTAACACCGTTCCACATAGCATATACATGAACGTCGACGACGGACAATTTACTCCTGAACCTCCGTAAATTACCCGGACATCTTCCTACAGTGACTCTGGTAGCACCAAATTCCATGTCCACCTTTCCATCACCAAGCACTACAGCTCATCGCAAAAGCTTCCCAAGCACTCCCCACCGACCGACCACGCCGTCCCCGTGCCGTAGATCGTGCAGGTGGGGTCTACTCACTCTGCGGTGCCGCGGGTCGCGGACGGCGCCACCGTGACCCGGTGCTGCGAGTGGGGTCGGCCGGCGCGCGCGTGGCCCTTCTTCTGCGCGATGAACTCGTACAGCCGCGAGCGGTACGCCTCGACGCTCAGCTGGACGCTGTCGTGCACGGGCGGCACGATCACGTGACCGAACGCCGGCTCTTTGGCCGGGTTGTGGAAGCTGTGGGCGCGGTCAGGCTGGTCGGACACGTGCCGGTCGCAGGCGTTGCGTTTCAAGTCGGGCGGCGTTGCAACAGCCTGCTGCAGCTTTACGTCACTGATATCTGACCCTTGTATCCTCAGACCTTCGGAGCTTGACATGGGCGTTTCGGAGCGCGCAGACTCGCTATGTTCGACCCTCAGTGCTAGGCGCTGCATAACCAATGCAATTGGTACACTATATCGTCAGAATAGTAAACCAGTAACATTCAACTCTTGACAGGTACGCCGGAAAACCCGATATCTACACCCTGTGATCATGCCTGCTTGGCATAGGCTCTCAGAGCTTGCTACACGTGTGCACATATTAGTGTCAGTTTCATACTCTTTCATCCAATGACGAAGGAGTGTCTCAGCGTCTATCCCACACCCTCACCCCTTGACGTAGGCGTGTCTCTGTGCCTCCCCCCACACCCTCACCCCTTGACGTAGGCGTGTCTCTGTGCCTCCTCCCACACCCTCACCCCTTGACGTAGGTGTGTCTTTGTTCCTCCCCCACACCCTCACCCCTTGACGTAGGCGTCTCTCTGTGCCTCCTCCCACACCCTCACCCCTTGACGTAGGTGTGTCTTTGTTCCTCCCCCACACCCTCACCCCTTGATGCAGGCGTCTCTCTGTGCCTCCTCCCACACCCTCGCCCCTTGACGTAGGCGTATCTCAGCCCTCCTCCCACACCCTCACCCCTTGACGTAGGCGTGTCTCTGTGCCTCCTCCCACACCCTCACCCCTTGACGTAGGCGTGACGGAGCGCCTGCTCGGCCGTCAGCCGGCGGCCGGGGTTGAAGACGAGCAGCTTGGTGACCAGGTCGACGGCGTCGGGGGGCGTGCCGGCGGGCAGCAGGGCGGTCAGCGGCCGCCGGTGGCTCAGCACGGCTCGGTCCAGCAGCGACGACGCGTATCTGGCGCCATTGAGCCGCCACGTCAGCGGGTCACCGGGTCATGTCACGGTCGAATATAGACGCCTGGTTTCTGGGGCACTACACACGTTCGAGAACGGCCAAATATACCGAGGGAAACGAAAATCGGGCAGAATTTCTGTCTCGACTTGAGAGAAGTGAACAGATTTGCACTGCATACTTCAAGCCTGGGATATGTATTCCAGCAGGTCTCTATTCATCTCCGTTAAAGGTGATGTCTGTTTGTGGAGCCTGCCCCCCCCCCTCCCAAGTTGGACTTGCCGGCATCCGCTGAACTGACCGTCTACCGCTGATGTCAACAGCCGCAACAGACAGTGACAGACGACGGCAGGTAGGCGTGGCCTCGTGATAAGTAGAAAAGTTAACCCTCGATTTATTCAGATCACGGAACATTTCCGGCTGGCAACAGTTCCAGCAGACAAAGTGGTTCGGGCAGGGCTACGACCGGTAGCGAATACATGGCCTCGGCCTGACGTAAGCGACAATCAGACCGTGGCCGTGACTGCCGTCCCGATTGCTGCTCCAGACCGAAGTATCGCCGATGATCCCCGTACTGGCCAGCCGCTCCCACGCCAACCGGCGGCCTCTTCCTGGCTCACGACCTCAGCCTGTGGCCTGCAGCCGACACGTGACCCCTGACCCGACCCCTGACCCGACCACTGACCCTGAGCAGACGGACGTCACGTCCTGCGGCGTCGGGGCGTCCAGCGTGGCCATGATGCGCTCGATCTGGTTGATGGTGGACGTGCCGGGGAAGAGCGGCCTCTCCAGTAGCATCTCGGCCAGGATGCAGCCCAGACTCCACATGTCCACGCCCTTGGTGTACCTGCCGAACGGAGACGGCGCCTCAGCACTGCTCACGGGCACGTGCCGTCATCGGGAAAAAAATACACAGAAAACCGTTGTCAGCATGAGGAATCACACAGAAACTGCTGACCCGGACGTACCCAAAATGGGCTCCGGTCTCATCAGTTTGGAACATAGCAAAATGGAACATGGAAGCAATAACATCGGAAATTAAAACCAAAATCATAATTATTATACGCGTTGTGTTAAGTAGGTGGTCGCTACAGATGGTCAAGTGGTCATCATATGATGAACAGTTTCAGGTAGGCATTTACTGCGATGAATATAACAATAAAAAGAGTGCAACAAAAATCAATACAAATAAAATGAACAGCAGTGCACTGGGGTGAACGAGGCACAATTCACCGTCACGAATCACCACAGATCTTGGCATGCGACGGCTGGCTGTCGGTGTTTTAGTCGTCACTACTCATCTACGTCATTCCGACACGCTATATACCTCAGCCCCCCACCCCACCCCACTGTACACCTGGAGGTGAGTATCTAGTCGTGTGTCGCACACGTGAGTAACTTCCGGCCAGCGTCAGGCCCACGGACGATACGGGTCAGCTGCACACGTGCCCCCCCCATCCGCGAGCCGTCCACTCAAGTTCAAAAAAACTAACCAGATTCCCTTCGTCACATGCACTTTGACACCGGTTTGACGTGCACGACGTGTTTGCGTGAAAGCTGGAGCGTGCAGTTTCGGCTGTCGCGCACGGAGCGCAGCGTCTCTGCGCGAGACGATACGCACGTCTTGGCGGAGAGGAGGATCTCGGGCGCCCGGTACCAGCGCGTGGCCACGTAGTCGGTGAGCGGCGGCTCGCCGTCGGCGCTCGTCGGCTCCCGACTGCTCAGCGAACGGGCCAGACCGAAGTCGGCCATCTTGACATTGCAGTCGGCGTCCAGCAGTATGTTGGACGGCTGCGGATGCACAGAACGGGTGACCGCGTGAGCTGGACTGGCTCAACTGGTGATGGGGGACGTCGGAACTGTTCCAAAGTTCGAAACGGAGTGAACACTTTTTGAACTCGATTCTTTCCATCCAACGCTCATACAGTCAATGTCACACTCGCTGATATTGGGGAGGGACACCCTTCTGTCTTCTCCACACTCCGGCTTCTACTCCTATGCGAAGGCTAAAAGATCAAACTGGCGTCTGCGGGTTCAACGTCCTTTACATGTTCCCCCTCCGGCACGGGTGCGTGACAACGCGTTGTAGCGCTCAAAAGCCTCTATTGATCGCCAATCCCATTATGCATAGTTAGATGGGTTCCCGGACACGATTCCAGAATCTCAGGTAATTGATGCCGGACTGGGGAATCCCGGCCTATCGCGAGCTGCCTGACTTTTAGAAATGAGAAGTTATTGGATTTATGGTTAATAAGCATGATGTGGGAACGCGAGGTCCGGGAGCTGTTGCAAAATATATGTATATGTATGTATATATGAATTGCTTACTGGCACAGCGCACTTCATATCCATGATTAGGTACATGTTCTATATTGATTAAATATTTACAAGTGGTATCGATTTGGAATGCCTGATGTTGGACGACCACGTTCTTTTCGCAGACAACATGCCCATCTCACTGTTGCAAAAGGATTTGGATCACTTGGATCTAAACCTCATTAAATACAGGGTGCACCAAGGTGGCTTTCTGACACCCGTCTGTTCAAATCACGTGCACATCATCAAAATTTCCCCAGAAAAGGTCAGGGAAATTCGTGAATTAAGAGGTATCCTGGAGACCAGATTAATATTTTCCAGTCATGTCTCAGAGCTTGCAAGATGTTTGAATATACCAACTGAATCTGCTCATCAGGCTGTTTTAAAATTGGGTACACAATTCAAAATTCAACCTTGGTGCTCTTTTGGCTGTGTGCTTTAGCAATTTCGGATACATTTTGGTGTGTGCTAGTGTCACTTTGGCCGTCACATACCATGCGTGTCACATACCATGCGTGTCGATCGAGTTCGGCCTACACTTCTCATATGGCTACTCATTCACTCTCCTGACACTTCCCACCCACTGTCGCTTGCGATCTTATAAAATGTTGCAAATTTCATCTCTCGCCTCCAGGCATCAACGAGTTGACATTGTTTGTCCTAGACACCTTTCGCCCGCCAAGTTTCCTCTCCAATACTATTTCAAAGATTTTCACTGCGTATTCCGCCTCGATTGGTCCGAATACAGAAAGTCTTTCGCATTTCAAGAGGTTGCTGCTTAAACATTGCGGTGCGGACCGTTCTGTCAGCTTCCTCATGTAGTGCAGCAACTTCCAGTGTAATATCACAAAGTGAACTCATTTAGGGATCAAGTATCTGATAACTTACATCGCGAGAAAGTGAAATATTTTTATCTCGTACTCAAGTAGCAGCTAGTTTGTTATCATACCAATATTTTTATGTATGTGGGGTGTGTACATTTGTATGTAGTTTATTGAGCATTCTGGCTTCGCCTTTAAATTGACATCCCTCTAATGGCGATGGAAAAACAAACACAATTAAATAAAGAAGCACAGGCAGTCACAAGAACAGCTCGGAACTTGTGATGCCAAGTGTTTAGGTTCGTCTGCGCAGTGTACGATCGCCCAGGCCCAGATACACCACCAGAAGTTCGGCGGGAGCGATCAGCGTTCAGCGGTGCGGCGCCACCATCTGATCTGTGGCCGCGCTTCCCTGAGGCACGCACGCGAGGCAACCATCACTCAGTAGCGTCACGTCAACAGCGCCGGCTCGGTCACGGACTGTGGCCGCTAATCATAGCACGGCCACCGGGCGAACCATCAGTGACCGATAAAGACAGGTATGGCTGGGAAATATCGCCATGGCATGTACCAGAAAATGTTGTTTGTGCCTAATGAAGGCGAGAAGGTTGGGGTCAGTGACGATTGAAAGATGAGGTACAGCAATGAAGTCCATCAACCATACTGCAGAGGTCGATGGGACAACATTGGGTACACAAGCAGAACAGGAACGCGTATAGACGTTAATATGACCACCATTTTCCATTGCGTTGCCGACTGTTGATGTACAAAGTCAGTGTGCACCCCACTTTCTTCCCTATCACCTGCAGATGCACATATGACTCGCCCAGTCGCAAAATGCCCAGTGCTGGACGAACAGACTTCAATCGAGGTATCGTTTTGAACTATCGCAACCTCGTAAGAACTTACCAAAAATAGGGTTTCTACGCGATCATTAGCTCACCATGTCCCAGCCTATTTATTCATTTCTTTCAAATGCCACCAACAGTTCTTGCCACCAGCAGCTCTTGCTGCATATGACCTTGATCTCGCCCTTCCACCCCGTGCCCGTCGCGCCGGTGTGGCCCCACGGCAGATATTCTGCCGTGACCCCGGACACGAATGGCGTGCCCCGGGGCGGTGGTCATGATCGGGGACGCCGCACGGCCGCCGCCGCCGCCGGGCCCCATCGACCCCGACGAGGCGGTTGCCCACCACGGCGTCACCGTGACCGGCCCGGCCCGTCGACACAACACAGTGCGAACACACACACACACAGCACAGGTCTGCCGCCCGCCCACGCCACGCACCATCTGTTAGTCAGCTTTGTCGTTAGGCGTCAGACGCAATGTTAAAACGGACATCCGGGGACCTCCAGTGAAGAACGAAAACCGGTAGGCTCCTGATGCGATTCAAGAACTCTGAAACACGCTACGTGACAAGCTGATCTCGGCGTCGTCACTGACACCGAGATCAGCGTGCTGTGACCTGCGGTGGTGCGAGCCCGACCGCAGCCGGCCAATGCACTGTCGGTTGTCTCAGGGGGTGGGGGTGGGGGGGGGGGTGGGGGGGGGTGACGAACGATCCAGGCGCCGATATCGAGCGGCAGTGGCCAACGTTTGGCTGGCGATGAGGAGGACGAAGCGGGAGGGGAGTGGGTGGGGAAGGGGCGGATGCCGGAGGTTGTTGAAGCCGGCAACACCGGATCGATGGGAGGTCACTGGCCGCTCTGGCCCGCGATTGAGCGGAGGCGGGCTCGGCGCCACCAGCCGTCGGCTGACCTTCTGGTCCCGGTGTATGACCTCGGCTGAGTGCAGATACTTGGTGGCCCTGAACAGCTGGTACATGATGTAGCGCTTGTGGATGTCCTTCAGAATGCCGCGCTTCTTGATCACGTGATGGAGATCAGTGTCTGCAGAAGA